>ML777745.1:56510-96584 GCA_009831015.1 Picea engelmannii
ATTCAGTTTATAAACGATAGCCTTGTCTTCTTTATGAATTGGATTATCATATATGAATTTGTTGCACAACAGGTTTCCCTTTTGCACAAGTTTATAATCTAAAGACTGTTATGATTTCTTTTATGTCTTGTTTGTCCTGTAACCTACTTCAGGAAGCATTATAGCTGATCCCTTGCGAGAAGATTAAGGGCTGAATGGTGTGAACTTCTTCCTCCAACCTGCTTACAAAGTCATCTTACACAGGGCAAACTTGGAGCGTATCCAGGTTAATTAGTTAGATGTTAATTGTTTTAATTAATTAGTAGTTTAGTTAGATTTAGATTATATTATTTAATTGCAGTTAGTTTCCTTTCTTTTTTATAAAATACAAAAAGACAAAAAACAGATCCTTGGCTGTCTTAGGGCAGCGAACACATGAGTTTTGCAGGTTTTAATCAAATCTGTAATCTGTCCATATTGTATATTTGTGAATAAAGAATGACTTTAGCTGACAATTAAGTAGTTGATTTGAGTTATTATGATCATAGTTAGTAGTTTGTATATATATAATTAGTTAGTAATTTGTAGTTAGATTAGTATAGTTAGTTTTAGTTGTTTTATTAGTTTCTAGTTTCCTTAGTTTTAGTTTAATTTCTTTTATTTAGTTAGTTAGTTTGTTTTAGTTAGTTTTTATTAGTTTCTAGTTTCCTTAGTTTATATCATTTAGCTCAGATCACTTTCTCTTTGGTTTCCTTACGAGACCTCAGAGCGGCCAACGGAGCCGTTAAACTCGTCAGGGTGGTCCATACCAAACGGCTTGGGTTATTTAGACAACCTCAGACCGGTTCCACTCTCCCAGTTGACGGATGGACTGTTTCGCCCGTCAACAAATTGATATCAGGTTATCATCAAGTGAGGATAAAATAAGAATATACCAAAAATACAACGTTCAGAACAAGGTATGGGAATTATGAATTCAGGGTAGTTCCATTTCTACTATCAAATTCCCCAGTCGTTTTCATGTGTCTGATGAATGGAGTGGTCAAGGAGTACATGGACAGGTTTGTAATTATTTTATTAGATGATATTCTCATCTACTCTAAGTTTGAGGAGGAGTAGGAGCAACATCTAAGTAAGTGCATCTTTTATCAAAAAACGATTCACTACCTAGGGAATATTATTTGAACGGATGGGATAGCAGTTGATCCTGAGAAGATAGAGGCCATTAGATCATGGCCAACACCAAGAAATGTGATAGAGGTCAGTCATTTATGGATCTTGTCAGTTATTACCAAAGATTCATAAAAGATTTTTCAAAATTGCAAGCCCAGTCACTTCCTTGCAAAAGAAGGGAGTGAAGTTTGAATGGACTCCAAAATGTGAAGAGAGTTTCCAGCAATTGAAAAAAAATTTGACAAGTGCACCCATATCAAATATTGTAGATCCAAATGAGGACTTTGTAGTGTGCATGGATGGGTGCAAGGAAGGGCTCGGTGGAGTCCTCAGTCAAAAAGATCATGTGGTGCGTTAGAATCTAGAAAATTAAAAGAGCATGAGAGAAATTATGCTACACATGATATAGAGTTAGCATCCATTGTACATGCATTAAAAATGTGGAGACATTACCTCATGGGGAGAATATTTGAGCTAAGAACATACCATTGTGGTTTGAAACATTTATTTGGACAGCCAACATTAAATATCAAGAAAACTAGATGGCTAGAATTTCTTAGTGAGTGTGACTTTGAAATTAAACACATCAAAGGCAAAGAAAATTAGGTGGTTGATGCACTCAGCACAAGAGCTCATGAAGTGCATGTTTAAGCCATCAGCATGTACAAGATAGATTTAAAAGATAAAATTATTTAAGCAGCAAATTCAAATCAACATTATTTACAAATAAAAGAAAACTTACAACAAAGCAATTTATAGTAGAAATTTAAAAATTGTGAATTGAAAGTTGATGGGATCCTCTTATACAAAGGCAAGGTGTATGTGTCAAATTCCATGAAGCTGAAAAATATTGTGCTGAGAGAAATGCACAATGTACCATATGTTGGGCACCCAAGATATCATAAATCCATTACAGTTGTAAGGAGCCAATACTTTTGGTCAGGAATTAAGAAAGAAGTGGCTAACTACATAGCCATATGTCTAGAGTGATAGAAGGTAAAGGCAGATCACAGACATCCAACAGGGCTACTATAGCCATTTCTCATTCCATAATAGAAGTGGAAAATGGTCATAGTAGATTTTATAACAAAATATGATTAGAAAAATGAAGCAACATGATTCCATCATGGTGGTGGTGGACAAATTGACTAAGGAAATGCATTTTATTCCTATAAAGACAACACAAAAGGCAACAAACATTGTAGAAATTTACATGAAGGAAGTTTCCATGATACATGGATTACCTAAGGCAATAGTTTTAGACAAAGATTCCAAGTTTGCATCTAAATTTTGGCAAGGTTTGTTCAAAGGCTTTGGGACAAATCTGAATCTCAGTACAACGTATCACCCAAAGTCAGATGGGAAAATAGAGAGGACCAATAGGATAATTGAGGACATGCTCATGATGTATGTGATGAACCAGACATCAAAATGGGAAGACTATATCCACTTAGTGGAGTTTGCTTATAATAATGGGTATCAAGCCTCATTAAAAATGAGTCTATTTGAAGCTTTGTATGGCAGGAGATATAACACACCAATGAAATTGGATAACCCAGCATACAAAGCTATCATTGGGATAGATTTGTTAAGGGAAATGGAAGAGCAGATGGTGAATATCAGATGGAATTTGAAGGTTGCCCAGGATAGGTAGAAAATATATGCAGACAAGAACAGAGTTTTTATAGATTTTAAAGTGGGATAACATATTTTCCTAAAAGTGAAAGAAAAAAGAAGTTTGATAATATTAGGTTGTTTCCCTAAGTTGGCAGCAAGATATTGTGGGCCTTTTGAAATATTAAACAAGATAGGGATAGTTTCATACATGCTAGCATTTCCTAAATCCATGAGAGTGCATAATGTATTTCATGTGTCATTATTAAAAAAATATGTGACTGACCCTAACCACATAATTCATTGGATTGTGATCCAGGTTGAAAACGAAGGGGATTTTCGGGTGGAACTAGTACGCATCCTAGATCGGAAAATCAAAGTACTCTAGAACAAATCCATAGGGATGGTAAAGGTTAAATGGACCTACTATGGTCATGAAGATGCAACGTGGGAGCATGAAGAAACTATGTGGGAGTAATACCTGCAATTTTTTGTCAGTTTTGAAAAAAATAGAAGTTGAAAATGTAAGACTCCATTTTGGGAAGCTAGTTTCTGGAACAACATCTCAGGAATTCTTGGTCACTTGCACTGATAACCTTGACAAAAGAATGGTGCAGCCCGATGGACTGAAGGCAATGAAGGGGGTGCATTCCTTGGGTCAGCAAGATCAAAAGAACAAGAGATTATGGTTGGAACTGTTGTTGCAAGGTAAAAATTGCAAAATTTTGTTTTATTTCTGAATATTGTGATGTCAAAATTGTATATGTATTTAGGCATGGTTCTTTGCATCGAGGACTATGAAAAATTTTAGGGAAGGGGGAATGTAACAGCCCCACTATAATCCCAAGTTTAATGTATGCATAATGTAGATATGAATGTGGTTATGGCTAAGTGATGTAATATGTGAAATGTATTTTCTAAATTTCAATAAATACAATGTGATACCAATTGTTGGGAATATGGACACAGATGGGAGCTGATTAATACAAAAGAAAAGGGGAAAGGCCTAGGGAGTCTCTAAGAGGGGTCCATGGGGGAATTATTTATGGGTATTAATTCAAACCCATATTTCTGAATTTTATTATCATTTGGGGGACAACCTTTTATTTTATGTCTGTGTATGAGAGCCCAATCATTAAAATCATGTAAGAGAGTGGGTGTGAGAGTCACCATCCCATAGTTATTAGAAGCAGGGGGCTGACATATGATCAACATTGGGAAAAGTGATTAGTCAATTGTCATGGGCAAAGAGAGGAAATTTATATGAGTAGTAACATGCAGTTTTAGACATTCAGTTTTACATGAATAGCAAGAAGAGAATAGGGTAGAAGAGCTTAGAAGTTGAAGCAACAAGGCTAGACGAATTCTAGATCATGTTGGAGTGTTTTTGGAGAATTTTGGAGTTGCAAATAGAAGAGCCAAGTTGTCATGTATAAAGAGTGAACTCCTGAGTGAGTTTCACTGTAACATCAAGAGTTTGTTGTTGGTTACTGGTAGTTTTCTTGGCATTGAGTTCCCTTGAGTTCCCAACAAAGAGATTCCTTGCTATCTTATCCAGAGACACCCTTACAAATGAATGGGATTCCCAATGGACTAGGAGCAATTAAGGGGTACATTGTTTGGGTTGGGTGGGTCAAAAAGAAGAGAGTTGGAGGAAATTTGGAATAGTTGTAGAAAAATACCAGTGGGTTGTGTGTTATTGAGATGTGAGTGGATTGTTATTAGCACCCTTCTTTTGTGGATTCCTAGCCCCAACTCGGGGGTGACTTATTGTTGAGATTTGGAAAAAATGGTCTATGGTTGGGTGGAACGTTCTTCCCAAGAAGGTGGTTTGTTGGCCCTTGACCAAGTTTTGAGGATCCTTGGTCATGTTTGACCTATTTTTGGGACTTCAATAGGCTGTCGAAGGCAGAGCGCAAGACAAAGCAGAGATCGTGGGATCTCGACCCCCTTTTAGGGATTTTTGGGATTTGGGATTATGTAACGGGTATGGGGATGTCGGCCCATGGGTTTAATATTGTTTAGGCCCAATTTTGTAATGTATAAATAGATTCTATGCGATATAGAGATATATATAGGAATGTCTAAGTGTGAATGACAAGTCAGTTGTATGTGGTGTTGAGTGAAAGTAACAGTTGTAAGTGCTTTGTGCATATTTGCAAGGTTGAGTGCAAGTGGTTGTAAGGACTGTATGTAGGATTTGTGTCATAACCTAGCTTGTGAAGGAGGATCTAGTGAGGAGTGTGCAGATCTCTTGTCCTTTGAGAAGTTGATCTTAAGGCTCTGTGCATGTAATAAGATTGAAGAAAGCTAATAAAAAAGACGAAGAGTTTGTGGATGTAGCCCCAGGGTGGGGGTGAACCACGTACATCAAGTGTTGTGAATGCTTTGTGCGATGTGTTGATATGTTTATGTATTTAATTTCTTAGTGATTTGATATAGATGAATGATAGGTAGATTTGTTGTTGCTTTATGCTTAATAGTGAGAGTAAATGTTGGATCTGACCTATGTGAATGTGCTTAGTGCTTGAATCTGCTAGATCTTATCTATTTCGTCATGTTAAGTGCTGCTAGATGTTGGATCTGGTTGAATATTGTGATGATCTATAATTAGGGTTTTACCTGTGAAGTAGATATTAGTTAAACATTGATGAACTATATTGCTAAGTGCTTTGTCAAGGTGTTACAATCATATATCTGTGTCTCAGCTAAGGTTGCAGACACTGGATTCCTGCAACCACCCCTGCCTCTACCTCAGGTGAGACTTCATCTACTTCGCAGGTGTTGTTGAAAGGGCCGGTAGTTAGGTTTGTTTTGGTGCATTTTTGTAGCATTGAACCCTGGGTCTACCCTTGTGCCAACATGGTTGCACAAGTGTTTTTAAAGATAAGTGTTTATCTATTTATGAGTTATTTCATGAGCTTAATTGGTGTGATTAACTCTATGTATGTGAATGGTTTATTTTTTTTTTTATTTTGTTATTAGTCGCATTCATGATCATTTAGAGTGTTGTAGATGCATTTAATTATGGATAGCAAAATTTGGTTAAAAATTTATTTAAATCGTAGCTGGTAAGCTATAGGAATTTATTAGTAGAAGAAAATTTTGATTTTATGTGTATTTCACATAGTGATGTTCTTTGGTTAAGGTGGGGGATGTTATAACATGGGAGGAAACATGCCAAGGATTTATGCAGCCTTGGACAATAAGAAATCACAATATCAATCCCCCATGATTGAAGTGAAAGGTAAGATTGGAACCATTCTAACAGTTTTTCTATATATCTTCCATTTAACCAAGAACACTTGTACATTTATCTTATCAACTAGGGTTCCAATGTAATTTTTAGATGGCATGCACTCTGTGTGTGGCTGCAAATTATTAGCTTGCACAAGTTTCCTAATATGCTTCTACAAGAAGGAAATTGCATTGTTATCTAGGAAATGAAACGACATTGTGGAAAATAAAACACACCACACTTGCGAAAAAGAAAACACACCATACATGCGAAAAATAAACACACTTGAGTTAGCATGAATAATTGTGATAGTTCAAGTAGTCCTTGGCTATGCGAGGTAATGCATAATGTTACCATGCTCTATTTTTCCATTTCCATTATCCTTTATCATCATGCATAGATCTACACTTCTCATTTGATCATGAATTAACAAGTAAATGTAATAGAGAACATATAAAAGAGTTGAAGATACATGAATTAAAAAGAACATGTAATCTACGGAAATAATCGACAAATCCATAGCTTGTAAATGAAATGAAACAGTAGCAAAGTAAAACTAGATGATAAAATAAATAAAATTTGTATCCATCAAAGAGAACAATCTATAGATCCACAACTCCTATTCTCTATAGTGATCCCTCTCTAGAGAGAAAGTATTTTGGATCTATTACAACAACACTAATGATTTAAACTAGACCTCGTGCATTCAAAAGAATAACCAGTATGTGTAACATAGGTTTGGGCACTCTGTATTTTTATTTCGGAAATCCAAATCTCTTACAACATATATCTTAACAACATCCCTATGTCTTGATCACCCCCTTTGGGCCAAATATTATAAATATATAGAGCTCGTTTGAATCCCAAGTTTAGCAGCAAATAACAAAAAAAACTAATTATCTAATGCTAGCAAATTCACTCCTTTGTGCCAAGTATAGTTTATTGGAGGAGGGAATTTGATCCATCACTAATATGGCAGTGTGGGCATGAGATCAAACCTCGTATAACAACAATAATAACTCAGGTGCACCCAGGATGCTCAACCAATGAATAAGGAGCAATATCCTCACTCGTGCATACTCCAACTAGAGCCCGCGGTCCTTGTTGGTAGTTAATTGTGAGTAGAAAAACTCCAACAGCTCTCCAGGAATGGAATATTGGAGTAATGGTGCCCAACAATCCATTTGAGCCATGATGCTCACATGTGCTCGAATTACCTACTCAAAAGATGTTTCATAACCAATTTATCAGCGCCTGGAGCTTTATTAATAACCTAGGAAAGATGTCATGCACTTCATACCATAGGTTTAGCACACATCTTGAAATGAAAAGAAACTAACCAAACATTTTTAATCAAATACATATAAAAATAACTAAAATATAATCCATAAATCCTAAGAGAAAATTCATCATAAGATATCTTAGTAATTGTTGGCCCTTGACCAAGTTTTGAGGATTCTTGGTCATGTTTGACCTATTTTTGGGACTTCGACAGGATGTTGAAGGCGAAGCGCAAGACGAAGTGAAGATCATGGGATCTCGACCCCTTTTCAGGGATTTTTGGGTTTTGGGATTATGTAACGGGTATGGGAATGTCGGCCCATGGGTTTTCCCATGTTTAGGCCTGATTTTGTAATGTATAAATAGAAAGCTAGGTGATGTAAGAAGTGCGTAAGTGTGATAAGTGCTAGAGTTTGATCTATGTGATCGAAGGGTTGTAAGTTGTGTTAAGTGCAAGTAATAGTTGTAAGTGCTTCGTTCATACTGTGTGAGGCTTGTAGAGCTAAGTGCAAGTGATTGTAAGAGACTATGGAAGGATTTGTGCTATAACTCAGGGAAGGAGGATCTAGTGAAGAGTGCACAGATATCTTGTCCTATGTGAAGTTGATATTGAGGCTTTGTGCATGTAAGAAGATTGAAATAAGATAATAAAGAAGATGAAGAGTTGGTGGAAATAACCCTAGGGTGGGAGTGAACCACGTATATCATGTGTTGTGAATGATTTGTGCTTTTGGTTGTTCTTTTTTTTATGTGATTCAATGCTTAGTGTGATGTTAGATGGTAGATGAATCTAATATGGTAGCTTAGTGTTGAATAATAGATCTGATCTATGTTAGTATGTTTAGTGCTTGACTCTATTGAATCCATGGGAATGTTGCACAGATTTACTATTAGGGTTTAACTGCGTTGTAAAATAAACTGGGTATTGATGAAATATAATTTCTAAGTGCTTTGATAAGGTGTTATAATCACATATTTGTGTCCCAGCTAAGGTTGTAGACACTGGAGTCCTACAACCACCCCTGCCTCTACCTCAGGTGAGACTTCATTTGTTTCACAGGTGTTTTCGAAAGGGTAGGTAGTTAGGGTTTTTTTGGTGCATTGTTGTAGCGTTGAACCCTGGCTCTACCCCTATGCCAACAAATGGTTTTGTTGCTAGGATTGAAACTATGATTGTTTGGAACTAAGGAAGAAGAAGCTTTGTGCGAAGATCTGACCTGAAACTGTGATTGTTGGGAACTAAGGAAAAGAAAGAAATATATGTGCATAGATATGTTTCTTGACTTGCGAAGCTCTGTGCTAAGGAAGGAGGCAGATCTAAAGAAAAGAGGTAAGATCTGAATGCTTTGTGCTCTGATAGAGGTAAGAATAGTGAAAAGTTTTAGATCTGGAAGCTTTGTGCTCTGCTGAAAGTAAGATAAGTGGAATTTTTTGTTTCAAGAATATGGATCTAGGTATGTTTGATAAATTTTGTCCTGGCTTGAAAAGTAGGGCACAGCTAGAAGAAGGAAGATTTGATATAAGTATATCTGATAAGAATAGTGAAAGATATTGTATACCTATGCATAGAAAGAATGTTTGAACTAACCAATGGATGCAGGATCCTAGAAAGACTTCTTTGCGGGTTAGCTATTATGATCCTAGTGTGCAGTATAGGAAAGGTTGGGGATCCTTTAAGAGAAAGAGAGGATTAAGTCTTTGTTACAGTTGCAGAAGATCGGGACATATTGCTAAGGAAAGCCATGGTAGAAGACCCAATTGTCTTTGTTGTAAAGCTATGGAACATGAAGTTTTAGATTTCCCTAGAATGATTGCTAAACTTGAAAGAATGAATATGATACAAGAAGACCATGAGAAAGGTCAAGACACTCAAACCATGGTAGAACCCTAGAAAGAATCTAAAATTGTATTGCTCCAAATGAAAGAAACCCTGAATGACCACCGAAATATCAACTTTTCAGAGATCTTCAAAGAAAAAGAGTACATAGAAGCAAGAATAGGAGACTTCGACATTGACTTTGTTATGGATGAAGAAACATAGGTGAATATTATGACAAAAAGAACTTGGGAAACTTTAGGAAATCTTGCTATGATTCCTTCATTGGGAGGAATAGGATTATTTAGAGGAAAGATGATAACCCTATGTGGAAGACTTACCCAGATATCTGTGAGTGCTCATGGAACTTCGACAGAGGAAGAATTTGAAGTTGTTAAATTTATTGAGAACAACGCCCCATTTGCTATATTACTAGGAAAACCTTGGATTGAAAGGGATCATGCCAGAAGGAAAGAAGAAGAATTCTTAAAGCAGAAAATGAAAGAATTAAAATATTTCATGACTAGGAGGATCGCACACATGATTGAAGAACAAGAGAACAGATCGAAGTTATTTAGAACCAGAAACTTGGATGTCGAAGTTGAAATAACACAAGAAGACTCACAGAAGACTGAAGCACCTACCCCTAATAGAGAAGAAGTATTTCCCTTGAATCCTAGGAAAGAATCTCAACAGTGCGAAGTTACTATTCCAAGAGGAGATAAGACTCAAAATGGAAAGAGGAATATTGAGACGAATCTCACTAGAAAGAAGGATAGAAAAATAAGCAAGAAGAGATCAAAGATCAAAAAGTTACAGAAGGTTCCAGAGGGAACTTGGCAGAAGGAAAATTCACAAAACCAGAATTTCGTCGAGATATCAAAACAACGTCACATGGGACTTCGCCATGGAGAAGAAATATAGTCATTGGGAACAGTATAACCGTTATACCAATACCCTGAACAGGTAGAATGACATTTATGGTCAGAAAGCTCGCCATTAGACCGTTGGGACCGCGTCATAATGGACAGAACTAAATTAATGAAGGCTTCTCGCCTGTTGGAGAGATCTATTGCCTGGTTATCTAATTATTCCGTCGAACCTTGCATCGAGAACACTTTTTCCAACTGTGATTATCTGAGCCCACAGATTAGGTGATTTCACACAGTGATCATCATGCTATCACCATCCATCCTATTGCATTGAGTAGTTATTCTTCAAACTTGAGATATTCAACCACGAGCGTGTATGTCCGAAGAACTCAATGTAGTCAAAGAGTCTGTGAAGGAGGTACTCATCGACCTCATGACTGAAAGAATAATGTTTGAAAGAGTAATGTATGTGGGTATACAAGCTTCGTCGACGAGAGTAATGCAAGCCTCTCCGTCAACTACTCACAGATACAGACCATCCCGACCAACAGCGGAAAAGAGAACCAAGCACATAGATGACCTAGCAAATGTGAAGCTAATGCCAACCATATTACCCGACTACATCCCGCCTCTAGCTGGCGTGATGAGTCGTGATAGTGTGCCGAGATATTTTGAGTACACTATGGTTATTGCGTACCTATCGAAGGGGATACGTCCAGTTAGAGCGTAGCCGGACAAGATTGCAACGTTGAAGTTCAGTGACTTCAACTTAGGCGACCGCAAGAACCATAATATGATTGCCCTGTATAAATATTTGACTAGGACAAAGGGGAAGAACTCAAAAATATTCCCCCGGCCGTGGATGATGAACCTCGCACAGTCCACCCTGTTGAATGTAATGAAAATCTCACACTTTGGAAGGCACCAGGAAGTTAACGCCTGTGTCAAGCTCCTACTTTCATGTTACGATGGTGGATACTTATGGCTAGACTATCGTATCATAGTCGATCCTACATTGATCCATAGGATCATCGGATTAAGTATGCAAGGACACGACCCGTAGGACTGCTATCTAGGGAAAGCCACAAATCACGCGTTAGCACAGAAGATCAAAGATACATACAACGATGTTGAGAATGGGACGCGAGGTTACAAGGTAGCTTCCATCCAGAATGGCATAGTTCACCTAGCATGCCAATTAATCATAGGAAATCTAGTAAGGAAGAACAGACCCATGCAGGTCACAGGCTTTGTCATCGACCTCGCAGGGAAATGCATGGAAGGCATACAGATGAACTAGGCGAAGTACCTAGTTAATCAGTTGGAATTAGACTGTCACGAAGCACAAGATCGGGGCTATGAGTTCCACTTTAGTTGGCTCCTGATCCTCATTGTGTTTGTTGTTTGGGAGATGCCAGAAGGTGCGACCTTCCCAGACAATGAGTTGTTTGAGCCGATTGCCGCGAAGTTCACCACACTCTGGTACTCGAGCGATATGGGAAAACAGTGGCAGTCGAACGCAATCTTTCACACACACTATCTCCATCTGAAGAGGGATATCAAAGAGGAACGTCGCATGACGTCGAACACTCTATAGAGGTTCTGACCCCTCATGAAGTTTTGCGTAGATTGGCACTTCATCTATATCACTGCATGAGCTGACGAACATAAGGAAGAGCTTCATTCATACTACAAGCTCACAGAAGAGGACCTTGAGGAGATAACTAAGGACTGGTCAGAAGACTTCCTATCCCCACTGACCCTGCGGAGATGTCTGATCATGAAATTGACAGCCCAGAGGCCGCTCGCAAAGAACATGACACATCTGGAACTAGTAGAAGGAAGAAGTCTGAAGAAGTCCAAGACTTACTCAATGCCTCAGAAAAGACTGCTTCAGTATCACCTAGTCGAGGGGGTGATGATGAAGTAGAAGAGATAAATGGAAAAGAAGATGAGAAAAAGTAAGGCAAAGTAACATCACCTTGAGATGAGGTTGATCCCTTGAAGAAGAGGAAGGTTTCTCCCCCAAAACCCTCTTCCTGAAATAAATACAGAGCCACCTTGACCAAGATGCAGACTATGCTCACTATTTATGACTTTGACTTCATCATCACAGCTATAAGCGACGCCTCACAAGAAATCTTGCAGAAACAGGAAGCCAAGTAGGAGGATATGTACAATAGAATAGAGGTCGAACTCTTAGGGGTACAATAGGCCCTTTAGTCCAGTCGCGCAGTGTCCACTGCGCCCCCGCCATTAGGAGAACTAGAGTTGGGATATGAGCTAGCCCAACTCCACCAACTAGCTGATGTGACCAAAGCTCACCTTCGTCATGCACAAGAAGAAACTAAATAAGCCATCCAGGCCCTGAAGCAAGTGCAAGAAGTACTCGTAGAACAACATCGACTTCCAGAGTAGGAGAAGGTTGTTCTCCAGACCAAGTTTGAAGAGGAGAAAGAATAGATTCAGCAAGAAAAAGAAAACTTGTTCGCAGAGCATCTCGAAGTGAAATAAGCAGTCAACAAAGAACTATGCTATGTGACAGGATTAGAGACAAAGGCAGAAGACCGAGTCGAGCATCAAGTAGAGAGGCTCGTAGAAGCTATCCAGCAGCTACAGCAAAGAATAGCAGACTTAGATATTTGCAGAGTGCCCGACACTCCGCAGGATGTAAGGGACCAAAGAGAAGTAATTTCCCGGAGCGCAGTTGAAAGAATCAAGGCCCTCGCCATGGAATGTAAGAAACTAAGTGATCGGAGTGTAGAGACATATGAGAAACTCATTGAGAATATGGAATTAAAGGCACTGGAGTCACAACTCCAGGAGGAAAATAAGTAAGAAGAAATAATACAAGTGTAGTTGAAGCCCCTATCAGCTGTCGAAAGAATGAAACGATCCCAAGAGTAGTGCACCGCTCAACAGTAGGTCCACACCGTTCAAAGCAAAGTCATGGAAGTGAATCAAAGGCTCCAACCTATACAGGATGAGGCTTGCCAACTATTCTCATAGATTGAAGGCCAAGGAGCATAGCTAGAGAAAGTCATCACTGCAGCTGAACAACGCTTGGAGGGACCTGTCAACGAAGTTGTTATCCAAGAGTTCGTTGAGCAGGAGGTCATGGCACAGCAACAAGTCGAAGCAGCTCGAGTCAAGCTTGAGGGTTTTGAGGCAGAATTACCCAAATCAGAGTGACTCAGGACGAGTCATAGGTGAGTGTTGGGGGCTTGTTGGCCCTTGACCAAGTTTTGAGGATTCTTGGTCATGTTTGACCTATTTTTGGGACTTCGACAGGCTTTCGAAGGTGGAGCGCAAGACGAAGCGGAGATCGTGGGATCTCGTCCCCTTTTTAGGGCTTTTTGGGTTTTGGGCTTATGTAATGTGTATGGGAATGTCAGCCCATGGGTTTACCCATGTTTAGGCCCAATTTTGTAATGTATAAATAGAAATTTAGGTGATGTAAGAAGTGCCTAAGTGTGCTAAGTGATAGAGTTTGATCTATGTGATCAAAGGGTTGTAAGTTGTGCTAAGTGCAAGTAACAATTGTAAGTTCTTCATGGATACTGTGTGAGGCTTGCAAAGCTAAGTGCAAGTGATTGTAAGAGATTGTGGAAGGCTTTGTGCTATAACTCAGGGAAAGAGGATCTAGCGAAGAGTGCGCAGATCTCCTATCCTCTAGGAAGTTGATCTTGAGGCTATGTGCATGTAAGAATATTGAAAGAAGATAATAAAGAAGACGAAGAGTTGGTGGGTGTAGCCTGAGGGTGTGGGTGAACCACATATATCCTGTGTTGTGAATGCTTTGTGCTTTTGGTTGTTCTTTTGTTTATGTGATTCAATGCTTAGTGCGATGTTAGATGGTAAATGAATCTAATATGGTATCTTAGTGTTGAATAATAGATCTTATCTATGTTAGTATGCTTATTGCTTGACTCTATTGAATCCATGGGAATGTTGCACAAATTTACTATTAGGGTTTAACTGCACTGTAAACTAAACTGGGTATTGATGAAATATAATTGCTAAGTTCTTTGATAAGGTGTTATAATCACAGATCTGTGTCCCATCTAAATTTGTAGACACTGGAGTCCTGCAACCACCCCTGCCTCTACCTCGGGTGAGACTTCATCTGCTTCGCAGGTGTTGCCAAAAGGGTCGGTAGTTAGGGTTTTGTTGGTGCATTGTTGTAGCATTGAACCCCCGGTCTGCCCCTGTGCCAACAATAATGAACAAGTGGATGTCTAAATGGGACAAGGATGAGGTAGTAGTAGGGTTTAATTAGGCTTAAAATGATTCCATATAAGAGGCCTAGCACAACCCATAGAAATTTTAATTGATTTTGTATATAGCCATAGTTACATAAATTCTGACATTGTTGAAAGAATTCACTTGCAAAGGAGTAAGCATAAGAAATATTGGTTTGTTTAGTTAGCCACATGGGCTAAGAGGAAAATCCATGAGCTAGTTAAAGATTGTCCAATAGACATGAATGGACCTAGCACAAAGGTAGATGTGAACATCATACCATTGGGTTCATATGATTTTCTAATTGGCATGGATCGGTTGGAAAAACACCATGTTGTCCTAGACTATCACAAAAAGAGAATCACTTGTCTTGATGAAGAAGGAAAGTAAGGAAAGGTTCAAGGCATTCCAAGTGTTGTAGTTGTTAGATAAATATCAGTTATGCAGTTGAAAAAGAGCTTCAGGAAGGGATGTTAGATTTTTGCAGCCCATATGGAAGAGGAAACCAAAGATAAAGTAGCAAGCATTGAATACCATCTGGTCTTGAGGGATTTCAAGGATTTTTTTGGGTAAATCCTAGGATTTCCACCAAAGAGAGACATTGATTTGGTGTCAAGAGTTTCCCCAATGTCCAAGACACCATACAAAATGGGCACACCAGAATTGAAGGAGTTGCAGATGCAACTTGAATAATTTTTAAGGAATGGATATACACACCCAAGTGTGTCACCTTGGGGTACCCCAATTCTTTTTGTGAAGAAGAAAGATGGAACCTTAAGGTTGTGTATTGATTTCAAATAGCTGAATAAAGATCAACTTAAAGAAAAAAATATCCCTCGCCAAGAATTGATGACTTATTTGATCAGCTGAAAGGTGCAAGAATATTTTCCAAGATTGACTTGAGATTAGGTTATCATCAAGTGAGGATAAAGGAAGAAGATATTAGCAATACAACATTCAGAATGAGATATGGGAATTATGAATTCATAGTAGTGTCATTTGGGCTATCAAATTCCCTAGTAGTTTCCATGTGCCTGATGAATGGAGTGTTTAGGGAATACTTGGACAAGTTTGTAATTTTGTTCTTAGATTATATACTTGTCTACTTGAAGACTGAAGAGGAACATGAGTAGCATTTAAGAATGGTGATGCAAGTTTTAAGAAAGCATAAATTGTATGCCAAACTAAGTACGTGCATATTTTATCAAAAGAAGATTCACTACTTGGGGTATATTATTTCAGCAGATGGGATAGTAGTTGATCCCGAGAATATAGCGGCCATTAGAGGATGGTCAATGCTAAGAGATGTTATAGAGGTCAAATCGTTCATGGGTCTTGTCGGTTATTACCAAAGATTCATAAAAGGATTGTCAAATATTACAATCCCAATCACTTATTTGCAAAAGAAAGGAGTGAAATTTGAATGGACTTCCAAGTGTGAACAAAGATTTTAGCAGCTGAAGGAAATATTGACCAGTGTGCCAATATTAAATATTGCAGATCCAGATGAATATTTTTTTGTGTGCACTAATACAAGAAAGGAATATATTGGTGGAGTCCTCAAACAAAAAGATCATGTGGTATGTTATTAGTCCAAAAAATTAAAAGAGCATGAGAGGAATTGTGCTACACATGACTTGGAATTAGCAACCATTTTTCATGTTTTAAAAATGTGGATAAATTACCTCATGGGGAGGAAATTTGAGCTAAGGACAGACCATTGTGGTCTGAAAAAAAAATTTGGACAACCCACATTAAATGTCAGACAAACTAGATGGCTGGAATTTCTGAGTGAATATGACTTTGAAATTAAGCGTATAAAAGGAAAGAAAAATCAGGTGGTTGATGCACTCAATAGAAGAGCTCATGAAATGCATATTGTAGCCATTATTATGTACAACATAGATGTAAAAGATAGAATTTTAGAGGCTGCAAATTCATATTAGCAATATCTAAAAATAAAAGAAACATTACAAGTAGGCAATTTACAACAGAAATTTAAATATTATGAGTTGAAAGAGGATGGAATTCTCATGTACAGAGGCAAGGTATATATGTCGAATTCAAGTGAGATGAAAAATAAAGTGATGAGGAAAATTCATAATGTGCCATATGTTGGGCACCCAAGATATGATAAGCCAATTGGAGTTGTGAGGAGCCAATACTTTTGGCCATGAATGAAGAAAAAAGTGGCTAAATAGATAGCCAAATGTCTACAGTGTCAGAAAGTGAATAATGATCATAGAAATCTGACTAGGTTGTTACAGCCATTTCCCTTTCCAGAATGGAAGTGGGAGGTAGTCACAATGGATTTTATTACAAATCTACCCAGAACAATGAAATGGTGTGATTCCATCATGGTGGTGGTGGATCAATTGACTAAGGCCACACATTTTATTCTAGTAAAGACTACACACAAGGTAGTGAATATTGCATAAATTTACATGAAGGAAGTTGTCGGGCTACATGGGGTTCCCAAGGAAGTAATTTCAGATGGAGACACAAATTTTACATCCATTTTTTGCAAAGTCTTGTTCAAGGGATTTGAGAACAAATTTGAATCTCAGTATAGTGTATCACCCAAAGTTTGATGGGAAAATGGAGAGGACTAACTGAATAATTGAAGACATGCTCAGAATGTATGTGATGAATAAGCCATCAAAGTGGGAGGATTATATTCATTTAATTGAATTTTCTTACAATAATGGGTATATGACCTCATTAAAAATGAGTTGATTTGAAGCATTGTATCGTAGGAAGTGTAACACACCAGTGAGTTGGGATAATCCAGCTGACATAGTGGTTATTGGGATAGATTTGTTGAAGGAAATGGAAGAGAAGATGACGAAGATCAAGCAGAATTTAAAGGTTGCCCAGGATAGGCAAAAAATTTATGCAAACTAGAATAGAGTTTTAAGATATTTTAAAGTGGGCGAGCATGTATTTTTTAAAGTAAAAGAAAAGAGAAGCTCGCTAAGATTAGAAAGTTGCCCAAAGTTGGTAGCAAGATATTGTGGACCTTTTGATATCTTAAAAAATATAGGGTCGGTTGCATACATGATATCTTTTATTGCATCCATGAGAGTGCATAATGTATTTTATGTGTCATTATTAAAGAAATATGTGCCTGACCCTAACCACATAATTTATTGGATTGTGATCCAGGTGGAAAATGAAGGGGATTTCCTAGTGGAACCAGTACGCATCCTGGTCCGGAAAGTCAAATTGCTCAAGAACAAAGCCATAGGGATGGTAAGTTTTAATGGACCTACTATGGTTCTGAAGATGCAACATGGGAGCACAAAGAAAACATGCGGGAGGAATGCCCACTATTTTTTGTCAATTTTGAAGAAAACATAATATAAGAATGTGAGACTCCATTTTCAGAAGTTAGAGTTCTAGAACCACATTTCAGAGTCCCATTCAACCTACATTGGGGCCCTGAAAAAAGAATGGTATGGCCTAATGAACTGAGAGCGGTAAAGGGGGTACATTCCTTGGGTCAGTAGGTTGAGGGGAATAAGAGATTTTGGTTGGAACTGTTGTTGGAGTTGTAAAACTGCAGAATTTTATTTCTTAAAGTATTGTGATGTAAATTTGTGTGTGTGTGTGTGTGTGTGTGTGTGTGTGTGTTTCAGCGTAGTGTGCACCGAGGACATCGTAAAATTATAGGGGAGTGGGAATGTAAAATCCCCACTATAATCCCTTGTTTAATTAATTTTTAATGTAGATATAATGTGTGGCTATGACCAAGCAATGTATATGCGAATTGTATTTCTGAATTTTAATAAATAAAATGTGATGTCATTTGTTGGGGGACATGGATAGAGATGGGGGAAGATTAATATACAATAGAGAGGAGGGTCTAAGAGAATTTCTAAGAGGGGTCAAAGGGGGAATTACCCATGACTATTAATTCAACCCACTTCCTAAAATTATTATTGGTATATTAACCTTCTAATTTATGATTGAGTGTCACCAAAGCCAATCATTAAACACATGTAAGAGGGTGTGTGTGAGAAGTCACATCCCATAGTTATCTGAAACATGGGGGTTGAGTACAATCAATTTGGGGAAAGGTGTAAGTCAAGCAAGTAATCCAAAGAGATGAAATTTGTATGGGAAGTTACAGTAGTTTTAGACATTCAATGTTTTTGCATGAACCACATGCAGAGAGAAAGGAAGAAGAGATTGGATCTGGAGAAACCATGGAGGGTGAATTCTAGAGCATATTTGGAGAAGAATACTGAAGAGCTAGATTGTTAGGCCTGAAGAGTGAACTCATGTGTGAGTTTAACTATAACAACAAGTGATTGTTGTTTCTTTTCCTGATATTTTTCCTAGCAATGAGCTCCCTTGAGTTTCCTAGTAGTGAGATCTGTGGTTACTTGTGCTAGAAAGACCCTGATAAATGAATGGGGCACCCAATGGACTAAGAGCAGTGAAGGGGTACATTCTTTGGGTTGGGAAGGTTGAGGGGAAAAGAGCTGGTGGAAAATTGGGATAATTGTAAAAGAATACTAGTGGGTTGTGAGATTTTCTGAGCTATGATTGGATAGTGAGAGACTGCCCTCTTTTGTGGATTCCTAGCCCCAACTCAAGGGTGACATGTTATTGAGATTTGGAATAGAAAGTCTATGGTTGGGAGGAACATTCGTCCCAACAAGTTGGTTGCACAACTGTTTTAAAAGATAAGTGTTTCATCTTGTTTCTATGTTGCATTATGAATTTAATTGCTATGTATTAACTATGTGTTGGAGAACGATTTATATGTTGTTGTATTTGATTTTATTAGCTGCATTTTATGTTTATTTTAGAATGTTGTATATGCATCTAGTTCATGATATTAGACAATAATTAAATCTATGTGTAATTTGTAGTTGGTAAGCTACAGGAATTTAGTTAGTAGAAAAAATTATGTTTTAATATGTTTTTTGCATAGTAATGATCCTCGGTTCAGTTGGAGGTCATTACAGTACTGGTTACCCTTTTGATGACCATTTCTATAGCATGCATATCCTCCTCCAATTATATTTGTACTTGTTCATCTATATTGGGTTGACCTTGCTCGCCAATTCGGGGTAGATGACATTTTATGGACAGAATAATGGATGCCTTGTATAGCCTTGTACATATGCCAAGAGAATTCCTTAAATCCTTCTCCAGATTTTCTCCTATTTGTTGGTAGTTAGCAAGGGAAACACAGTTTAGTTCACTTTCCCAATCAGACATTCTTGGTAGGAGTTTAGGGGCATTCAAATTGTCCTCTGCACATTTATTCATCTCATTCAAACCTCATCTTATCCCAATAAACTCCACATTTTTGGTCTGAGTTTTTTCCAACTGTGTTGGGAATTGAGAGGCCTTCTTCTAAATTTCTTGTACTCCAACATGCATTTCCTTGGCTAGGTTATGGAGTTCTTTCCTTACCCCTTCAAAGGTTATTTTTAACTCCTAGACATTGGTT
Source organism: Picea engelmannii (assembly GCA_009831015.1). Classification (NCBI taxonomy): domain Eukaryota; kingdom Viridiplantae; phylum Streptophyta; class Pinopsida; order Pinales; family Pinaceae; genus Picea; species Picea engelmannii. The sequence continues at coordinate 76,193 of ML777745.1, forward strand.
CTATCACCCTTATAGAACAATACCTCTTCTTCCAGGGCTCTTATTCTTTCTTTATATTCCTCAATTTCCTACATCATAATTTTTAGATTCTACTCAAACACCAAAGTGAAGGCCACACATGTTGAAGCAATAGCCAAGGGATCATCTATGATATTTTTGACCATATATTTCTCTGTGGTGACTAACAGTGGGACTGCTCTTGTGACAAACAACTTTATAATGTTTTTCTAGACAAATTTTCTTGACTCTTTATCGAATCTGAAAAATTTCAGATTGGCTACCTTCTAGGATTTGGACGGTGTGAAGGCCCCTATCCCCAATTATCCCAATGGAAAATTCCCTCCAATCAAGGGTGCATCTAAGGATGATCCCATCATATTGATGTACATTGGATCTGAGCCTTGTGCTTCTTCTTGTTTCTTCTTGTTCTCTTCTTCTTTTCTTTTCATTTCTTCTATTTCTATTTGATTATATTCTTCTTGTACCTTGAGAACCCTTTCTTTTTCTCTTTGTTCTTCTTCTTTCTTTTTCTCTTTGTTCTTGTTCTTTATTTTTTAATTATGTTTTTGCTATTGTAGATTCTTATTATTGCATTTTCTTTTGTACTTCCACTATCGTTGTTATTGTTTCTTCCTCTTTATTTTTCTTTTTCTCATCTTCTCTCCTTTTTTGCTCAATTGTTGTTGCCTTTTATTCCTCTTCTTTCTTTTTATGCTTTGCCTCAGTCTTTTATTTGTTTTCTGCTTCTACCCTTTTCTTCCTTTCTTCCTCTCCAACCCTAGATTTCTTCTCATCTTGTATCCTACCTTTGTGTTGGGAGATACCTCTCCTTCTAAAAATCACTTATTCATAAGTCTTTTCCCTTTGGTGGATTTATTATTCCTCCCAGGATTCAAACTCGTAAATCCATATATATTTGCAGTTATCGCAGTGTGTCCTGACAATTCTCAGGGGATCATTCCTATGGAATCTTTCCTCGTCAAAGTGAAAATAGGATAAGGTGTTATCTTCTACCTAGGACTCCTTAACATCTTTAAAGGAATAGGAACCAACCCTAAGTGGAAAGGGAAGCTAGATCATCTTTTTATCTCTATTTAAGGTTGCACCAACCCCATATACCAAAGTTTGGTAGGATATTTCCTATAATACAAGTCTGTCAAGAACAAATTTTGGAAATAGGTGAGGGGCTTTGGTGGCCCTGTATGCTCTAATGTAAGTACCATATTTTATGAGGTACCAATCTCTGACCCTGCCTACTGTGGCTTGAGATTTTTCGAACATACAATGAGTAGGAGCACAGAATAATATTTGGAACAGAGGAATCATAATCGTGTCATATATATGTTGGTAATTGGAGTGATATTTGTGCTCCCAGAGGATTTTACAATAGACATTGATGGGAAGCTCACCTAGATACCAAGCCCAACCCATATTTGGGTATGTGTGGATCAAGCACATCACATCTAATAAGTAGGATTCCATGTAGAAACTAGGGTATTTCCCTAGAGCCATGTGTTTCACAGCTGATATGGCATGTGCCAGCATAGAAGAAAAAATTTCGTCCCAGTTAAATATTGATCCAACAATGGTGATATAGTGAATGAGAGGCACCCATGACACCCTAATGTTTTTAGCATCAGACTCTCCATATAATCTACACAAAATTCCCACCGCATATTGGTAGGGAGGCCTAAGTAAATTAGTCAGGTAGTCATATGATGCCCTAGTCTTGAACATTTTACCTGGCATCCAACAATTCTTCATAAGATCCTTGGGTTTATGAGGGAATCCTTTCACCTATTCTTCATAATATCCCTAGGTTTATGAGGGAATCCTTTCACCAATTCATTATACAGTGACATATCTTCATTATTCAATTGATAGCATGAGGTGAGCATTGATGGCTAGAAGGAAGCAATGGGATTTCCTTGTGCATTGATTATTTGTCTATTTTCTATATGTTCATGCATGATAACCTAGGATATGGCCTCGGCATAAGGGAATATTGTTGAATGAGTTGTTATTTTGTGTTACATGGATTTTTTTTTGGCTTGTTATATGGCAAGGTCTGGATCATTCTCTAGTAGCCCGGGGAAGGTTTGGTTAGTGAACATTTGATAAATTTCTCCCTACTATAACGATGTGTCATTGTACACGGGTCATGGGGTATAAATATATACTTTATACACTTATTTTCCTAATGAGACCTCAATGATGGGGTCCCTGTAAACTTTCCTCTTGTATGTGGACGTCATTGGACCTATAAAAAATACATTTTGTCACAGTGGAAAAATATTTCAATTAGCACATATAAACCAAGTAAGAAAAATTAAAATGTGTGGTAACATTTTAAACAAGGTCATTATCTATAGATCCCTGGAATGAAGGCCATGGTGATCTAAACACCGAGAGAAAAATATTTAACTGCTTCAACATAAAAACAATGGTTATTATCCTGAAGGATGGGGCTAAAACTTGTGCAAATACTTTGTGTGGTGATTCCCTATCTGTAAAATCTACAAAACATTGATTGTAAATAAGCAGTGAGGTAATGACCATATAAAGGATAGGGTGTCCAACAGTTAGAAATGGTCGAGCGAGGAGAGGTTTCTTAAAGTCGTCCTTTCATATTGGCTTCAAGAGAAAGGGATAAAAAAATAGTGTAATCATCCCATGCATTTAATGTTTAAAAGGAGAAATGGGCACTTGCGGGGGGAGTGCGGGGGATGGGGGGATTCTGGTGAAAAGGGGAGAGAAGATACGATAATAAGGTACAAGAGTTATCCTGTGAATAGTTTGGGAAGGTCGAAAAAAGGAGGAGTGAAACGAGGTTTTTGAAAACCCACATGTGGTCGTAATGGAGCGAAAATGGGTGTTACGAGATGGCTATGTATATAATATCATCCATATCTCATACTTGTATTTTAACCAATGGTTTTCATTTTAATTAAAACAAAATGGGATTTTGCGTAGTCATGAAAAATATTTTGGGTGTGTAACTGTTGATCATGTGAGAGGTGACTGGACATGATTCCATCTCGGTGATAGCGTGGGTGTTGTTGTGCTCTCGACGAGTCAAATGTAACCTTATGGCATTGAAACGGTAACAATTTGTGTTTAAACGGGGTTTCAAGGGATTTAAAAGTGAATTATGGTGTGAAAACCAAAAAAGTGATCATACGAGTGTGTAACATGATTCCATGTCACCCTGTGCACATGTGTATTTATGAACCATGGGTCTCATCATTGTATCAATGAGGGAAAGTATTTTCTCTATCGGTGTATCAATGAGAGAATGTCTTTTCTCTATCAGTGTATCGGTGAGAGAATCTATTTTCTATGCCAGTGTATCAGGGATGTAACATCCCTAGTTCTAATCCCCATGAATTATAATGTAATTGTATAAATGTGAATTAGGCTGGTGAGTCGATGTGTTGGGGAGAAGAGACCATATTGATTTAATGTGGTCGGGGGCTGATTTGCATATTATGAACATTGGAATAATTAATAAAAGTAATAATTGTTTCCTACGATATGAAAGAGATGAAGAACGATGGGGGGCTATGATTCCGTGAGAGAGAGGGGTCCAAGGGGGAATTATTCATGGGTATTAATCCAACCCACATTCCTGAAATTATTATTTTTGTGTATAACCTTTTATTTGTTGATTGAGTGTATGAGAGGCCAATCATTAAATTCATGTAAGAGGGTGGGTTTGAGTGGTCACATCCCATAGTTATTAGAGAGAATGGGCAGAGGTACATTCATCCTTGAGAAGAGTTTGATTCAAGCAAGAAAGGAAGAAGAGGAAATTTGTATGGAGAGAGGGGAAAAATTTTACAGACAGGTTTTGGGTAGCAAAGAAGGGGAGAGGGTTGGGAAGAGGACCAGCCATGGTATACTTGAAGGCAGCCATTGTTTGGCTATGTTTTTTATGTTGAGATAGAGGCTTGTGTGCCGATAAATCGGGCTATAAGCATGTGGTGCAATTTTGTATTGAGGAAATATCTCGGAGCCTTGTGAAGGTTGTTGTGAGAAAACATGAAATAGTTGAGAGTTCCTAGAGTTCCCAGCTGAGTAATTCTTGGCCAACCAAATGAAATAGTGGCCCTGATAAACGAATGGTACAACTCGAGGGACTGTGAGCAGTGAAGGGGGTACATTCCTTGGGTAGTGCGGGTTGTGGGGAAAAGAGAGAGCTGGATATTTGGAACTACTATGAGACTAGAACCTGGGTTTGGGGATGCTTTGTGTGGAGAGTGGATAGCTAGTGGATCGGATCTCCTTGTGGACTCATAGCCTCAACTCGGGGGTGGCTTGTTGATGAGAGAAAATGAACAGTAGTGCCTATGGCTGCGAGGTTCATCCTTCGTTTTCATTCAGTTGGTTAATCATTAACATATAAGTGTTTATGTTCCACTGTTATGTTAAATTTCGTTGTGTAAATAATGTATATGAATGTTCTGTGTTTGGCGTTGCTTGAATAGTTGTATTCATGTTTAATATATGTTTTTAGATGCATTTAGAATTGTAGTATCAGTCAAATGGTCAACTATATGTGTGATCTGTGGCTGGTAAGAAACTAGAATTTTGATTAGCAATAAATCTTAATAATTTAATGAATTTATGCACGTAATGTTGCTCAATTAGGCATTGGGTACGTTCAATTATGGTATCAAAGCTTCTGGTTCAAACATCGGGCTTGTATGGGCTTGAACCAGAGAGAATTAGTTAAATTGGATGTTGTAGATTTTGTTTGTGACAGATTTGGGGAAAAACATAGTTTTTTAAAGAGAAACCCTCAATTTCATGAGTAAAATCCAAGTTTTAATTACTTTAGATGGTTTGAGAGGGTTAATGGAGTAGAGAGGTGCACTTGCAGATCGAAATTTGACTTGGAATGGTCAAAATTCAAGTTTTAATGGCCACATGTAGAATCACATTCAGTTTGATGGATCGACGGCTAAGATCTCTTTTGCCCTCAATATCGACGGTTGGGATTCATCATGATAAATTTAAAAATTCATAAGAATTTGGCCATTTGAAAGGTTGATGGGATCAATGGCCGATATTAAATCGAGGTTTGGGAAATGGATCATATTGACGGTTTGTATTCACCGGGGTTTTGATTTAAAATTTTCTAAGTGTGAAGTTCGACAATTGAATCCCCTGATGGTTGATGGTCAGATCGACGAGTTTGGCAAAGTGTTGGAAATTCGCCAAGAGAAATCATCGACAACCAATGGACAAATCAGTCAAAATGATGAATATTTTGGGACAGCCATAAGACATCTATGACCATCGATGGCTGACGGTCGGGGTTTGGTCAAATCTATCGAAGTGTTTTCAATCGCCAATGGAAGTCCTCGATGGTTGGGCGTCGGTCGATTCGATGAAGTGTCCAAAATGAGCAACAAAAGTTATCGATGGTCGATGGTTCAATGGTTGGAGGTCGGCCTAATTTGGCAGAGTGTTTGAACCAAGCAATAGAAGTCGTTGAAGGTCGATGCGTCGATGGTTCGACGTCGATCGAAATCGGTGAAGTATCTTAGTTGTCCAACAAAATCGGTCAATGGCCAATGGGGGAAAGAGGATGATGATGTCATCATCCACGTGTCATGCCACATCACCCAAGTTGACACCTCATGATTATGTTTAATGCAACATCATCACCCATGTGTCATGCCACATCAGCAACTGCCACGTGAACCAATAGAAGTGGTCGATGGCTGATGGTCAAATCGGTCGATTTGGGAAAGCGTTCGACAATCATTGGGGATATTCGATCACCGATGGGCCAGTGGTCGGGCATCGAAAAATTCAGTGGAGATATTTTCATTCACCAATAAATATCATCAACGATCGATTTGAGAGTTGTTTGAAAATCGGGTTTCGGGGAAATGGATTGACGACCAATGGTCAGATCTGTAACTTTGGAAAAATGTTTTGCACATCTAAAGGATGATACCAATTGTTGATGGTCAACAAGTTCATATCAACGATTGTTGTGTATCGTGATTTGAGATCAACAATTGAGATTTAAAGAATTGTTACAGTAGTAAAATAGTGAATTTTGTGTGAAATTTTCCGAAATTTTCATATTTTTGTAGGTCATTAACTTACGGGGCATTTTTTTGGCCCTAAACGAAATTTTTAGCAAGTCAAAACCTATGAGAACACAGTGTGCCAAGGTACACTTGTCTCTATAGCTCAAATAAAATAAATATAAGAGAGCTATCCAACTAGCTAAATGGTTCACGAAACAGATCTCGTATGAGAAAGTTACAGCCAAAACAGTGAGGGTAAAATTTTGGCACCAGTATTACTTCTAGAGGGCATAACTCTATGCTCAGAAGTCCATTTGGAGCACAAAAATAGTCGTTGGAAATATTATGACCCATATAATCTATCGGTGGAGTCATATTTTGGTTATGGGTATCTGAAAATGTGCAAGAAGAGAAATAAGACACATGTAGCATACATGAGTAAATTGAGTAAAAAAACCTAAACTTCTCTGGACCATAACTTTCAGCTCAGAGCTCGGATTTGAGAAAACAAATAGTCGTTGGAAAGATATTGAAGAGTAGAATACATATTCCAAGCCAAAAATTTGATTTGGGAAAATAATTGTCTCATAAATTAATAAATAGATTTATGTAGCAATAAAAAGAGTGGAATTGCATCATGTAGTTGTTGTAACTTTTCACTCAGAAATTAGATTGAGGCATGAGTATAGTCGTTGGGAAGATGTTTCGGAGAGGAATGCATCAAGAAAATAAAAAGTTTAATTGGTGAAATTTGTCCTTCATAAATTGATTAATAAATAACCTATATTATATATGATGAAATGTTTTATGCTATCCATATTTCTAACAGTAATTATTATATGCAAATTTCTTATAGAATTAGAGGTACATAATGAAACTTTAGCTCTTATATGAGGACTGGAGTTATGGTCCTGGACTTATGGAATATGCTCAAGGATATTACAGTCATGAGGAAGAGATCAGAGGTCCGCATGTCAGCATGGGGAATGTTGAGACAGAGTCAAATGGAAGAAGAGATAGGCAAGAGCATGTCACTATCAGAAGCCTACATAGGGAAGTGCAGTGCTACAGAGTTGATAACAAAAGGATTATGAAGTCTCGGGAAGAGATACTTCAGAGCTTGAACATGTTACATAAGCAAGTCAAAAAGTATTTTGGCACCAAGCAAGTAGCTAGTGCTAGAAAAGTATCAGCATATAGATCTCATAGCAAAAGGGATGATCATGGAAATGATAGGTTGTCAAGAAGCATGAGTAGGTGCCATCATTCTCCAAAGTAGTCCACTAGAAGAACTCACGCAAGTTCAAGACCAGAAATAATCCCAAGTGTGTCTCATGTTTGGAGGCAAAGAAGAATTCCTGAGGAAGACATCTTGCAAGATGAACTCAGGAAAATCAAGCCACATGTTTTCAATGGTGAACATGGGAAAGGAGAAGAAGTAGAGGCCTGGTTTTTGGGAAAGAAGGAATATTTCTAGTTGCACGATTACCCATCCTGAGTAGAAGCTATAATTTCTACCTACCACTTGCAAGGAAAGGCATCCATGTGGTGGGATCAACTTAAGCAAGCCAAAAACCTTGATGAGAAGAGGATCTCATGGAGGCAGTTCAAGGGATATTTCCAAGAGAAATATTTGTCCAAGAATTGTTATGAAAGAAAGATGAAAGAGTTCTTTGAACTCAAGTTGGGAACCATGACAATGGAGGAATATGAGAAGAAGTTCTTTGAATTGTTGAAGTATGTTGACTTCATCAAGGATGAGAAGGTTAAAATCCAAATGTTTCTAAGTGGGTTACCCTCCTTCTGCAGTGTCAAGATTCAATATGATAACCCCGAGACCTTGGAGGAAACCATAAGGAGAGCAAGGCACCTTTTTGAGAAAAGCAAAGGAAGGCCAGTTTTCCAAAAGACTTGGAATGACAAGATGAAAGGGAAAAAGGATCAAATATAGAAAGGTTTTAAGCCACCCTTTTTCAGAAATAATCCCCAAGCAAATCAACAAGGTCAAGAAGCCCAAAATGAGAAAAATACTGCATATACATTTGGAAAAATGCCAAGGCAATATCCTTTTCAATGTTGGGGATGTGAGGGAAATCACTTATATAGGGACTGCCCTTACAAAGGAGAAAGAATGAGGATTGTCCACAACATTCAGGAGGCTAAAACAGTGAAATATATGAAATAAGTATTTCAGAATGTTGAAATTCCAGTCAATGATAATGGTATTCCAAGGTTGGTTTGGTCAAGAAAATTGGGAAGTGGTTAATTAGATTGCAGTGTTAATGTTTAGTTGGAAAAGTGCATGTTACAAAACTATGAATATTGAGAATTTATCCAAAAGATGTTGGGACAAGATTCTTTGCATAAATTAGTTGTGAGATGGCAACACTAGTGGACCAGCCAGTGGTTGGAAATGCAGGATGGCTAAGTGAGGTTTGGCTAGCAGGTGTAGAATAGGGGCCAGTGGTGCATAGTTGAGGAGAATAGAAGTGAACATGGTAGCAGGGTTCTACAAAAATTCAAAGACAACCATCTACAACAATAAATCTAAATAATGAATTAATATGAAATGGATATGCATTGGAGTGTGTGATAGAATTGATGCATGATGGATAGACTACGGATAGAATGCATGTACATAAATAGGCATGAAAGATCAAATGTTTGGTGCATATTGATGCGTGTTTGTGCATGTAGACATGCCTGAACATGTTGGTGGCATGATTATAGACTAAGAGTAGTCTATTGATATATATATATGAAGTAATGATGCTATGATATTTGAATAAAACTAATGATGGATTTTGTATCCAACAAACATGATTATAGCATGACGATATTGTTTCTTATGGTATCCATCCATATGAAGACAAATGAGGGTGGAGAAAATGTTGAACATTAAAATTAGTGAAGGGAGATGATGAGCTTCTACAAATGTAAACAGATCAGGTAGCTTCAAGTAAATTGATAACAGCCATGCAGGTATGCATTTGGGGTTGTTATAATGTATAAATGTTTAAGGGAATGAAGGTAAGAATTCCCTCATTCTAATATCAATATTTGAATCGATGAAAAGGCAAGAGGCCTTGAGTATGCAAATATTATTTGTTGCTTGAATGCATTTATGAGAAATTTAATCACATAATATGTTATGTTGGTTATGAATTCATAACCGAGTTAAGTCGGGAAACATTACTCCTACTATAACAACAAATTTCATTTGAGATGGTCATGTGTGAGGCCATGATGAGTTTGGATATGGAAAGGATATAGTGTCATCCAAGTGCATGATGGTTATTCCCTATGTAACTGAGGTTTGGACTGCAACCTTTTTGCCTACACTAAATAGCACTAAGGGATGATGTTCCTAGTGTTGTGTATGGGTTGAAGAGGAAGGTATCCAAAGGATCAGACGGGTTGTGGGGAAGAGTTTGGATGGTGTATTGAGGCATGGGCCATACCTTCCAACTCACATGGTGGAATACATGACATGAACATATGGTATTCAAGAATCAATGCAACGATGCATTGTGTAGATGTGGCCAGGATTATTGGCACATTGGTTTTATTTATTGGTAAAGTTTGATTGCATTATGAAAAGATTGATGTGTTGATAATGCATGTGCAATGAATGATAGTGTCATTCTAGATAATATGATGAATGGTATAATTCCATTTTACTGTGAATAATGGTTGGAAATGATTGAATTGTTGGGTATATACAATTTTGATATCATTTCATGAACTGCTAAAAATATTCATGAGTGTTAACAATATTGTTTGGTTGCAAGAAAGTTGAGGAAAATTGCAGGTGGAATGGTCTTGTATATGGAAATGATGTATACTCATAAGTAAGATTGATATCTATTGTTGCAAGAGCCAAACAATTATGAGCAAAAAGACTCATGTTTGGGAAATTCTATTTTCCTGTGTTAAACATATTTGAAATTTTATAATTATATGATGATGTCTCATACTAATTGTATGCATGTAATGCAGATGGGATGATTGCCACGGGTTATATATTGCTAGTGGAAGTCTAGCAGCAAGTTGGCATTTTCTGCGTGAGAACACCTTGGAAAATGATCGATCACATGAGGAACTATATAACAGTGAAAGGGATACCTGAGCCTAAAAATCAAGTTTCACTGTCAAAGAATCAAGTTGTCAGGCCTAAAAAGTAAACTCTAGTGTGAGTTTCAATGTCAAAGAACTAGGTTGGCAGGCCTAAACAGTGAACTCTTGTGTGAGTTGCATTGCTGAAGAACCAAGTTGTCAGGCCTGAAGAGTGAACTCTAGTGTGAGTTGCAATGTCAAAGAACCACGTAGTTAGTCCTGAAGAATGCACTCTTGTGTGAGTCGCACTATAGCAACAAGGTTTTTGTTTCTTATTTTACTGATATTCTTCCTAGCAGTGAGTCCCTTGATTTCCCAGCAGTGAGATTCCTAGTTACCTATGATAGAGAAACCTTGATAAATGAATGGTGTAGGCCAAGGGACTAAGGATAGTGAAGGGGGCACATTTTTTAGGTCAACCTTGATAAACAAATGGGACACCATTCCTTAGTTTAATCCTCATAAATGAATGGCACATCCCTTGCATTATCCCTAATAAACGAATGGTACATACCTTGGGTTGGACGGGTCAAGAGGAAGAGAGCTAGTGGAAAATCGGGATAGATGTAGGAGAATGTCAGTGGAGTATGTATATGTTTCAGGCTAGGGTGCCTTTGTATTTGTGATTTTGGGGGTCGGATGTGTCTATGTAGTTGTGGTATTGGGGAAAGATTGTCTATGTATTTTTTTTAGGATGGAATTCCTGTGTGATTTCAGGCTAGAGAGCCTATATGTTGATTATTTGCTTGGGAGTCGTAATTGTAAAATGAGATTACACTTGCAGGTTGTTGTGCATTTAGGACAGTGAAAAAATAAGGGGGAGCGGATGTAACATCCCTAGTTCTAATCCCCGTGAATTATAATGTAATTTTATAAATGTGAATTAGGTTGGTGAGTTGATGCGTTGGGGCGAAGAGCCTGTATTGATTTAATGTGGTTGGGGGCCGATTTTCATATTATGAACAGTGAAATAATTAATAAAACTAATTATCGTTGGTTGTGATAAGAAAGAGATGAAGAATGATGGGGGGCTATGATTCCATGAGAGAGAGGGGTCCAAGGGGAAATTATTCATGGATAATAATCCAACCCACATTCCTGAAATTATTATCTTTGTGTATAACATTTTTATTTGTTGATTGATGTTATGAGAGGCCAATCATTAAACTCATGTAAGAGGGTGGGTGTGAGTGGTCACATCCCATATTTATTGGAGAGAATGGGATGAGGTACATTCATCCTTGAGAAGAGCATGAGTCAAGCAAGAAAGGAAGAAGAGGAAATATATATGCAAAGAGGGGACATTTTTTACATACATATTTTGGGTATCAAAGAAGGGGAGAGGGTTGGGAAGAGGAACAACCATGGTATACTTGAAAACATCCATTGTTTGGCTGTGTTTTTTATGTTGATATAGAGGCTTGTGTGCCAGTAAATCAGGGTATAAGCTTGTGGTGTGATTTCTTGTTAAGGAAATATCCCAGAGCCTTGTGAAGGTTATCGTGAGAAAACATGAAACAGCTGAGAGTTTCTAGAGTTCGCAGCTGAGTGATTCATGTCCAACCAAATGTACTAGTGGCCCTGATTAACAAATGGTATATCTCAAGGGAATGTGAGAAATGAAGGGGGTACATTCCTTGGGTTGTGTAGGTTGTGGGGAAAAGAGAGAGTTGGAGGTTTGGAACTATTGTGAGACTAGAACCTAGGTTTGGGGCTTCTCTGTGTGGTGAGTGGATAGCTGGTGGGATGGATCTCCTTGTGGAATCATAGCCTTAGCTCAGGGGTGGCTTGTTGATGAGAGAAAATGATCAACAGTGCCTATGGCTGGGAGGTCCATCCTTCGTTTGCAACTAGTTGGTTAATCATTAACAGATAAGTGTTTTATTATGTTCTTATGTTAAACTTCGTTGTGTAAATAATTTATATGAATGTTGTGTGTTTGTTGTTCCTTGAATAGTTGTATCCATGGTTAATATATGTTTTCAAATGCATTTAGAACCATAGTATCAGTCAAATGGTCAAATATATGTGTGATTTTCTGCTAGTAAGCTATAGGGATTTTGATTAGCAATAAATCTTAATAATTTAATGAGTTTTTGCACGTAATGTTTCTCAGTTGGGCACTAGGTACGTTACAGGAGAGAGATGAGGTTCCTTCATTGTTGTATCGAAGCAAAGGGAAGATTTGTAGTTATCGATGTATCGTCAAGTAAAGACAATATTTATCCGGCATGAGCGAACATTTCAAGTTGTCAATGTATTAGTGTGAGATGAAAATCATGACTTGTTGACGTATCAGTGAGAAGAAGAAATCTTGAAGCTTGGTTGTATCGGAAAAAGATGAGAATCCCTTGTCGATGTATTGGTCGAAGTAGAAAATGACAAAGTGTCCATATGTCAGTGAAAGAAGGGAAAGTTGCATCAGCATATCAGCAAAAGGGAAAGATGTTAAGGCGCTAGTATGTCGGTGAAGGAAACAATTTTTTTGTCGAAGGATCGATGAAGGAAAGAAAATTTCAAAGAGTCGATGTATCGATGCAGGACATGGATGTTACGTCAATACGTTCTTTATAGGCAGGTAAAATAATCATTTTTTGATACGTTGTGTGTTGGCGATTGAAGTGGATCTTCCATCGAAACGTAGTGTATCGGTGGGAAATGAAAGTCTTCATTCTCGCATTTGGAATTCTAGTGAAAGAGGAAACTTGGCTAAGAGCTTGAAGGAACTTTGTGAATGTAAAGCATAAATATTGGGCAGAAAAAAGGGGTAAAAAACTTTAGAGAGGCAAAGATCAAAAAAAGGGGGGCCCTGATTTCTTCACCTAGGGGAAGGGCTTTAGAAACGAAATGAGGAAATTATCATGAGGTGTTTTTTCTAGAACATGTTCAAAACAAAAACACACATATATTATCACACACTCTTCATATGGGAGCCAAGGATGACACATGCTCTGATACCAAATGTTGGGTTTATAAATCAGCAACAAATACACTCAAACATATATCAAGCAAGGCAACCAGGGAGTTTATGTTGAAATTACTAAGACAACTGAGAGGGGGGGTGAATCAATTGTTATTGTGCTTAAACAATATTAATTCAATTAAACCATTTTTAATCTTTCTCCAAGTGACCATCAATATTATACTACATATGGACAACATAAATAATGAGCATCACTCACACATAAGATATACACAGAGACAGATTTTCATGAGGAAACCCATAAAGGGAGAAAACCTCTTCTTCTTCAAAATGATAGATAGTATTTTAAGTTATGTACATCATCTATAATTGAGCACCAACTCAATGTGAGGCTACTACCTCTGTTTTACAAGCTCCAACTTGTTTGAGAGCACCAACTCTCTCATTTCTCTAGCACCCACTAGAAGGAAGCAACAACTCCCTAAGTGTTCCAACACCAACTGGATGGAAGCACCAACTTCCAGTCACACAGGCACCAACCTGTATAACAGAGAACAATTTTTCTCCCTTGAACCACCCTGCCACCCTGGTTTTTCTGGCTACAACCAGATGGAAGTTACAACTCCCTGTGTTCAAGAACCCATTGAACCTATGAGGAAAACAGTCATCCCTAGCACCACCCTACCTCCCTGATTATAAATAAATGATTGAATAACCAACAACACAAATAAATCGATTCTTACCACTTCTTCCCTGTTCTGTAAATCTGGTTTGCTTCTGACTGTTCTGCAATTCTTCTATTCCTCTGTTTGTTCTGCAATTTGGCTCTGCTTCAAGTTGTTCTGCAATTCTTCTCTTACTTCTGTCTATTCCTCATCTATTACTCATCTCTGAGTTTTATCTCACACTGTGCATATTGTTGGTCTCACACTATGCATACTGTAATTTTCCCTTTCTTACAGTTCAACTCATTTTTCATTCAAAACGACCAACCAGGCATAGTCATCTCATATCTTCTTTTATTCACACACACCTCAGCAACTGAATCACCAACCGATCAAGAATCATGAATCAGTTTTGCTAACCAAATCGTAACTGATCAATTAACTGTGAGGTGAAACAGTAGCCCTCTGATCATATTCAAATTCACCTGCACCGTTGGATTACAAGAAACAAAATGTCTTTCGCAATTCGTATTTTGGCAATTTGCGATTTCACATGTCGCGAATTTCTATTGCGAAGCATCTCGACTCTCCAATTTGCGATCCCCGAAATGGATATAGATCAACGGTCCACAAAACTTCATAATTTGATCCCTTCTTTTCCTAATCGAACGACTGACGGGATTTCATCGTTTTTCTCTTCAAGTCTTCGAGACTCACAATAGTCCCTTTTGGCATTTCGCGATTTCGCATGTCACAAATTCCTGAAACTCCATGTTGCAATCCCTAAAACTCCATGTCGCAATTTCGCATTTCGGCATTTCACGATTTCAGCAATTCTTGTGATGAGATATCTTGACGCTCCATGTCGTAATCCCAGAAACTCCGAAACTCCATGTTGCGATCCCCGAAACTCCATGTCGCAATTTCTCATTTTGGTATTTCACAATTTTTGTGGTGAAGTGTTTCGACACTCCAACTCCCGGTAACCGAAACCTACACCAAAAGGTGTTTTTCGCATTTCGGCATTTCGGCATTCCTGTGGTGAAGTGTTTCGACACTCCAACTCTCGGCATCCAGAACTATGAAATGGATTTATTTCCCGGTCTGCGAAAATCTTTGTTGATGTGCCTGTTTTGGGATTTAGGCGTTTTTCATTTCACGACTTCGGGACTCCTATGATGAAGAGTCTTGACTCTTGACTCCTCCAACTCCTGGTATCTGGAACTCTGAAATGGATTTATTTCCTGGTCTGCAAAACTCTTTGTTGATGTTCCTGTTTCGAGATTTTGGTGTTTCACATTTCACGACTTCGGGACTCCTGTGATGAAGAGTCTCAACTCTTGAATCCTCCAACTCCCGGTATCCAAAACTCTGATTTCCCGGTCTGTGAAACTCTGAAATGGAGTCTTTGACATGCTCTGATCTATCGCATTTCGGGATTTTCTGTCGTGAGTTGCTTCCTTGACTCCTGGATTTTATGGTTTTGATCTTTCCATGCTATCATCGTTGCGCTGCTAGTCTTTCCACTTTCTCTTGTTCATCATCGTCGGGTTGAGCTTGCTATCAATGACAAACAAATATTCTTCCTTCTATCTGCCCATAATAAATATGCCAACAATCTCCCCCTTTGGCATTGATGGAAACCCCTTGAAGAACATCCAACTATACCACTGTAGCATCCTTGAAATTACCAGTAGCATCCTTGAAATTACCACACTTTCTCCCCCTTTGACATCAATGTCAAAGAAGAAACATGCTCCCCCTGAGCTGTTGCAGTACATACTCCCCCTGTCAACTATGAGCATCTTAGAAATACAACAGATATTCAATAAGTACTCCCCCTGACCAGGTGAACAGATTAGACGAAAGAAGTTATAACCCCCAACTTTTAACGAAGATATCCAAAAGGGGTTGTTGCTAACGGTTTAGTAAAGATATCAGCTATTTGTTCTATGGAAGTAATATAATTCATCTAAACAATTATGTTTGTAACTTGTTCTCTGAGAAAATGGTATTTTATTGGTATGTGCTTAGATTTTGAATGAAGTATAGGATTCTTAGAGAGGCTGATGGCACTAGTGTTATCACAGTGAAGTGGAATGGGATCAGTGTAAGTTACCTTCAAATCTGCAAGAGTTTGTATCATCCATAAAATCTGAGTGCAGCAGGTAGCAGCAGCAATGTACTATGCTTCTATAGTTGATAAGGGAATAGATTTTTTACTAAGCCATGCTACTAATGAGTCACCCAAGAAGAATGCTCCTCCACTGGTGCTTTTTCTCTCATCAACATAGTTTTCCCAATTTGCATCTGAATAAGCAGTTAACTGAAAATTCTGATTTCTAGGATACCACATACCATAAGTCATTGTTCCCTTCAAGTATTTGAATATCCTTGTGACAACTACCAAATGACTTTGTTTAGGAGCAGACTGATAACGACCTACCATTCCAACAGATTGCATTATATCAGGACGGGATGCTGTGATGTACAGAAGACTGCCTATCATAGAGAGATATGTCCTTTGATCAACATCTGGTGAAATATCATCTTTAGTGATATTGCAACCAACCACCGTAGGTGTGCTAATAGGAGAGGAATCCTCCATCTGAAATTTCTTCAACATCTCTTTCAAATATTTTTCTTGAGAGATAAATATTCCTGCAGAACTTTGATTTACTTGTAAACCAAGAAAATATGACAGTTCTCCTATCATGGACATCTCAAATTATGTTTGCATAGAGTTACCAAACCATTAGACAGATGATTCATTAGTACAGCCAAAAATAATATCATCTACATAAACCAAAATAACTAGTAAATTATCACCTTCATACTTAATGTAGAGGTTGTTGTCAACAGTACCTTTCTTGAATCCTTTGTATTGTAAAAATTTGTCCAGTCTATAATACCAAGCTCGTGGTGCTTGTTTCAGTCCATATAAGGCCTTCTTCAGCTTGCAAACATAATTAGGATTATCTATCAATGAGAATCCTTCAGGTTGCTCCATATATACTTCCTCCTCTAGATCTCCATTAAGAAATGTTGACTTAACATCCATCTGATAAACTTTAAAGTTCTTATGACATGAATAAGCCATAAACATTCTGATGGCTTCCAATCTTGCCACTGGTACAAAAGTTTCATCAAAGTCCTAACCGTCAACTTGTGCATACCCTTTACAAACCAATCTAGCTTTATTTCTAACAACTTGTCCTTTTTCATTAATTTTATTCTTGAACACCCATTTGGAACCTATTACATTCTTATCTTCAGGTCTAGGGACAAGCTCCCATGTATTGTTCTTCTCAATCTGATCAAGCTCTTCAGTCATTGCTCTAACCCAATCATCATGTTGGTTGGCTTCATCAAAAATTTTAGGTTCAGTCATAGATAAAAAAGCAACATGAGATTGTTCTGAGTCTTTAATCAATTTCCTTCTTGTCTAAACTCCTTTTATTTATATCTCCAATTATCTGATTTTCAGGATGATTGTTTCTAACAATTCTGAGAGGTGATTTTGCTTCTTTCTGCTCATTTGTGTCAGCCTGAGTATTTGTATCATCATCTGATTCATATTCTTCCCTTTCTAATCCTTGGACCTGTGCATCTTCATCTTCAACTATATCTTTTGTGCTTGGTTCAACACTGCTTACATTTCTGACCGGGGTTTCTTCATCAACTTTTATGTCTATACAATCAACCAGTTTATGCAATCTCTTATTGTAACATCTGTACCCTTTACTATTTGTATCATAACCCAAGAAGATACCTTCATCATCCCTGTCATCATATTTGCCAATATTTTCATCATTGTTCTTGATATAACATTTACTCCCAAAGACTCTAAAATGCTTGATTGAAGCAGGTCTTCCAAACTATAGCTCATAAGGAGTCTTGTCATTGTGTGGCCTGAAATGAGCTTTGTTAAGGATATGAACAGTTGTATGAATTGCTTCTACCCAATATGTCTGAGGTATGTTCCTTTCATTCATCATTGATCTTTCCATTTGTTGTACTGATCTATTCTGCCTCTCAACAACTCCATTTTGTTGTGGAATCCTTGGAATTGTGTGCTCTCTTTTGATCCCATGTTTATCACATAACTCTTTGAAGTTCCATGAACTAAACTCTCCTCCTCTATCAGACCTTACTACCTTTAATCTTTTTCTTGTTTGATTATTAGTCAGAGCCTTGAACATTTTCAATTTTTCAAATGCTTCAGATTTTTCCTTCAAAAAGGCAACCCATGTTAGTATAGAATAATCATCAATAATCAACATAAAATAATTTTCTTTTCCTGTACCTTCTTTCCTCGATGGTCCACATAATTCCATATGTACTAACTCTGGAGAGGTTTTTCTGTTGAAGGAAATTTTTTAGATTTGAACTGAGTGCGAGTAAGCTTTCCTATCTGACAGGGTTTACAAATAGAGTCGTATGGCTTTGATATATTCGGAAGATATTTTACTGCCCCATTGTTTCTGAGCTTGATTATATGATCAAAATTTAGGTGTCCAAGTATCCTATGCCATAGCCAACTTTCATCATACTTGCTTAAGTGACATTCTTCTTTTTCTTCTTTTAACACATAGACATTGTTTTTTGTTCTTATCCCTTTTGCAACTAGCTATCCTGAATTCACAGATTTTATTCTACAGTCTTTAGAGGTAAAAACGACTTCACATCCTCGATCATAGACTTGACTGACACTAAGCAGATTATGTTTCAGACCTTCTACAAACAACACATCTTGATTTTTCCCTTTGCCATTACTCAAACTTACCATTCCTTTACCTTTTATTTTTCCTGGTGCATCATTTCCAAAAGTTACATTCCCTGATTTGCTTTCACTTAGAGTTAGAAACTTACTTTTGTCTCCAGTCATATGTTTGGAACATACACTATCAAGATACCAGGGATTCTTTTGTCTTTGGGCTGATAACATTAGTTCACACTTGTCATCTGCTTTCTTCTTCCAAACTTTGACATTTTCAATAGTGGGGATCAAATCTGGCTTGTAATTCCTTAAGAGATAGTCTGCAGCTTTATGTCCATAATTATGGCAGTTGTAACATTCTGGTTCACTGAATAACAGATCATAACGATTGTTATGCTCATAACTATTGTTGTGTTTCACCTATGTCCTTCTCCCAATCATCACATGATTTATAGTCTGTGATTGTCTGTTGCTTGGTTGTCTCAATATTTGTAGTGGTAGATAATTATTCCTTGAAAAACTGGATTGCTCATATCTAAATCTTAAAGAACAGTTTATAGCTTTGTGACCAAAATTAGAGCAGAAAAAACAATAACCATAGAAAAAACCTTTGTACCATGAAAAAGTATGTCTTCTTTGAGGAGGTCGATTTCTTTCATGCCGATAATCTCTCTGATCTACAGATTCGGTTCTGGTACTTTTTTTTCATTCCTTCTTGGTGGTTGATTTTCTTTCTTTGTTTCTGTAGAGTGACTGTTGTCAATGTTTGAGGATTTGACAAACTTGATAGGTTCTGTATTACTTGGATGATCACTACTTGACCCTTCTTCATACCCCAATCCATCTTTCAATTTTGGGTTTCTTTTTTGATTTAGAATGGAGGTTAATCCTTCTAAGGCTTTAATACTTTGTATATTTTGGTGATACAATCCCTTAAACTTCTCCATTTCTTTTCTGGTTTTTACTATCTCTTCTTCTAAGGCTTCACACCTTGCTTTCTTCTCTAACAACTGTTGTTTCAGTATGTCTTATGTTTTCTTTGCCTCTTCTAATTCCACTTTCAGTAGGGCAAAGTCTTCATCAGGATGTTTAATGTCTTTCTCGAACTGTATCAGCAATTGTTTTTGCTTTTTGTTCTTAATTATGAGTCTGTCAATCTCTTCCAGTGCATTGATCAGTTCTCCTTCCATATTAACCACAGCTTCTTCATCATTATCATCATTGCCTGTGCTTTTATTATCATAATCCTCTTTGGCCATAAGCATGAAGTCATTTACCTTATCTTCACAGGAAGAGTCACTATCGGTGTCTTCTGAGGAATTGTCATTATTTGCACACAAACTTTTCTTCTTACTATATTTCTTGAATTTGTACTTCTTTTCATCATCGGAGTTCTGGTCCTTTTTATGATGGGGACACTTAGATCAAAATGACCTATCTTACAACAGTTAAAGCATTTGAAGGGAAACTTTCCTTGATATTTTCCTGATCCTTTCTTTAACCTTCTCACAAATTTTGCCTCAATATCATCTAATTCTGAATCAGTATTCTTGTCTGCTTTAAACGATGCTTCTCTAGTAATGGATTTATCTTTGCTAATTCTCATTTCATATGCAATTAAAGTTCCTAGAAGTTGATCAATGGACAGAGCTTTAAGATCATTTAGTTCTTCTATTGCAGAGACTTTTGGATTAAATTTATCAAGCAGAGATCTTAAAATCTTCTGAACTAAGTGATTCTTCAAACTTCTCACCAAGACCCTTCATGGCATTCACAAGTTTTCAACTCTTAAAAAATACTTGCTAACTGTTTCATCTTCATTCATCTTTAGTTGTTCAAACTTCAACCTAAATGTTTGAAGTTTGGCATCTTTTACTTTCTCATTTCCTTCATAGCTGCTAATAAGTTTATCCCACATTTC
>ML777745.1:96634-142994 GCA_009831015.1 Picea engelmannii
CCTTGGAAGCTAGCACAACAGGCTTTATGTATCCAGTCTCTACTACATCCCAAACATCAGCACCTAAGGCCATTAGGTATGTTCTCATTCTAACCTTCCAAAAGGCAAAATTTGTTCCATCAAACAGAGGAGGCTTACTGGCTAAAGTCCCTTCATGACTTGTCATGTTTAAGATTACAGATCTACCTTTAAATAAAAGGAACCCGCTCTGATACCAATTTTTGAAATTACTAAGACAACTGAGAGGGGGGGTGAATCAGTTGTTACTGTGCTTAAACAATATTAATTCAATTAAACCATTTTCAATCTTTCTCCAAGTGACCATCAATATTATACTACATATGGACAACATAAATAATGAGCATCACTCACACATAAGATATACACAGAGATATATTTTCACGAGGAAACCCATAAAGGGAGAAAACCTCTTCTTCTTCGAAATGATAGGCAATCTTTTAATTTCTGTACATCATCTATAATTGAGCACCAACTCAATATGAGGCTACTACCTCTATTTTACAAGCTCCAACTTGTTTGAGAGCACCAACTCTCTGATTTCTCTAGCACCCACTAGAAGGAAGAAACAACTCCCTAAATGTTCCAGCACCAACTGGATGGAAGCACCAACTTCCAGTCACACAGGCACCAACCTGTATAACAGAGAAAAACTATTCTCCCTTGCACCACCCTACCACCCTGGTTTTTCTGGCTGCAACCCGATGGAAGTTACAACTCCCTGTGTTTAAGCACCCACTTGAACCTCTGAGGACAATAGTCCTCCCTAGCACCACCCTACCTCCCTGGTTATAAATAAATGATTGAATAACCAAAAGCACAGATAAATCGATTCTTACCACTTCTTCTCTGTTTTGTAAATCTGGTCTTCTTCTAACTGTTCTGCAATTCTTCTCTTCCTCTGTCTATTCCACAATTCTGCTCTGCTTCAAGCTGTTCTACAATTCTGCTCTTGATTCTATCTATTCCTCGGTTACTCATCTCTGAGTTTTATCTCACATTGTGCATACTTTCGGTTTCACACTGTGCATACTGTAATTTTCCCTTTCTTACAGTTCAACTCATTTTTCATTCAGAACGACCAACCATGCATAGTCGTCTCATATCTTCTTTTATTCACACATGCCTCAGCAACTGAATCGCCAACAGATCAAGAATCATGAATCAGTTTTTCTAACTGAATCGTAATTGATCAATTAACTGTGAGGTGAAACAGTAGCCCTCCGATCATATTCGAATTCACTTGCACCATTGGATTGCAAGAAACAAAATGTCTTTCGCATTTTGTATTTCGGCAATTCGCGATTTCACATGTCACGAATTCCTGTTGCGAAGCATCTCGACTCTCCAAGTCGCGATCCCCAAAATGGATCCAGATCAAGGTCCACAAAACTTCATAATCTAATCCCTTCTTTTCTTAATCGAATGACTGATGGGATTTTGGCGTTTTTCCCTTCAAGTCTTCGAGACTCACAATAGTCCCTTTCAGCATTTCGCGATTTCGCATGTCGCAAATTCCTGAAACTCCATGTTGTGATCCCCGAAACTCCATGTCGCAATTTTGCATTTCGACATTTCACGATTTTGGCAACTCTTGTGATGAGATATCTTGACACTCCATGTCGCAATCCCCGAAACTCCGAAACTCCATGTCGCGATCCCCAAAACTCCATGTCGCAATTTCGCATTTCGACATTTCATGATTTTTGTGGTGAAGTGTTTTGACACTCCAACTCCCGATAACCGAAACCTACACCTAAAGGTGTTTTTCTCATTTTGGAATTTCAACATTCCTGTGGTGAAGTGTTTCGACACTTCAACTCCCAGTATCCGAAACTTCGAAATGGAGTTATTTCCCGGTCTACGAAACTCTTTGTTGATGTGCCTGTTTCAAGATTTCAGCGTTTCACATTTCGCAACTTCAGGACTCCTATGATGAAGAGTCTTGAATCTTGACTCCTCCAACTCCCAGTATCCGAAACTCGGAAACGGAGTTATTTCCTAGTCTGTGAAACTCTTTGTTGATGTGCCTGTTTCAGGATTTCAGGGTTTCACATTTCGCGACTTCGGGACTCCTGTGATGAAGAGTCTTGACTCTTGACTCCTCCAACTCCCGGTATCCGAAACTCTGATTTCCCAGTCTTTGAAAATATGAAATGGAGTCTTTGACATGCGTTGATCTATCGCATTTCGGGATTTTCTACCATGAGTTGCTTCCTTGACTCCTGGAGTTTACGGTTCTGATATTGCCATGTGATCATCGTTGTGTTGCTGGTCTTGCCACTTTCTCTTATTCATCATCATTGGGCTGAGCTTGCCATCAATGAAAAATAAATACTCTGCCTCCAGTCTACCCGTAATAAATATGCCAACAGTTTACACTTAAGAAAACCCAAAACTCACAATTTTATTCAATCATACCAATCCTGTGTGTGTTTCTATTATACACTAGGTCCATTTATATAACAACTCTGTCATAATTAGATATTTAGTTCAACCATCTTCATAATTATTTCCAATATTACCTCCATGAATCACTCAACTTGACTATATGAAATCCTCATCCCTAACTTCTCTCCTTGTTCTTATCTTTGATTCATATATAGAATTTTATGCTTGGTCTACTACATTACATTTATCCAACTACATACTTTATACATTTATATTCACAAGTATGAGTTACTCATTCATCTAGGTGGTTCAAAAAGGGCTTGCCTTCAAGTCCCTCACCTCTCCTTCTTCACCCTTTCAGCACCTCAGATATAGGACCATATCAAGTGAAAGCTGCCTCTACCTCATGTCAAGCTACCTAGAGGCACATAACTGGCTCAACTAGTTGATAGGTGGGATCCATCCCCTATGGATAGATTTTTTTTTCTTATAACACCTAACCCACTAAAGGCTATTAAAGCACAAGTAAAAATATCAAAACTCTAACTCCTTGGTTTAATGGAAGATTATTCTAAAGAAGGAATTTCTAAACATAAATTGATGGAAAACGTCAAACACTATAAGGCATGTAATTTTGAAATTTAATGAACTCAATTTCTTTACTGTATGCATTTTCTTGATTTTAATGAATTGTACATGACAAACTATTTTATTTTACAGATACTTTTGAAAGAGAATGTATCGAGAATTGAAAGTAGCACAATGCCTACTAATGTTGATTGTCCCACCTTGAGTACCACACCATATCCTTCAAGCCCAACACCACCATTGTTTCCCACACAACAATTTATCTCTCCATTCATTGCCATGTCACTCCTACCTACTTCTTATGGAACTAATATTGTCACTCCTAATGATAACATGTCATGTCCCCATGCATCTAGTCGCATAGATACATATGATCTCACTCCTATTATTGGTTATGATCCCATACCATTCATAATTGTCAATAGAAATAGTTTGTTTCTTATTACTTTACATTCTTGATAATTACTAATAAATGAATTATTTTGATAGGAAAAAATTAATATTTTTATCTTGATTTGCTAAGTCTAATTGTGATATATGATTGAATTGGCATGGAATAACAGGTTTTATTTTGAGATGCATGAGAAGGCCTTTTAGGATCATCCATCTAACTAGTTATAAATACCATATGATGGTTTGAAGACAGAGTCGATTGACTACATGGTGCACCTTTTATAAAAATATTCAACTAAAAGGTGATTTTTCTATGGCGCGGAAGTATTAGTGGATGCAGGACACCTACTAGACAAATCTACAGCATGAGCCTACTTATGAGCATCCTTCACTAGTTCCAAAATGAGAGTGGGATGCACTATTAGAGAATGCTAGGGAAATTTAAGTGGGAAAAAAAAGGAAAGAAGCTAAAAATTGGAGAGTCATATAGGTAATAATATAATATTATAAATAGGAAGTAAAAAATGTCAAAGTTCGCAAATGTCTATAGTGAACAATCTCAATCAATCCAAATCGTGTTATTCTTTGTTATCTAGTTTAGAAACTTAGCTACTAAATTGCAACAACCATCTCTTGGCAACCCTTGATCTCAATTCTCAAAGTAAAATGAACGGTGGGTAATTCAGAGTTGTTATTTATATATATATATATATATATATATATATATATATATATATATATATATATATATATATATATATAATTTGTGCTCATATCAAGAGAATTACAATCGCATCTAAGAAGCAAAAGTTGAACTTTCACCAGTAGTGGTCTTTCAACCAGCATGAGGAGAAAGTTCATATAAGGATGTGTCATGGAGAAAATTCATGTCGAGGCTGCTAGAAGACTCTGTGAGAGTTGTCGAGAGAAAAAATGTAAAGAGAGAGCTTGAAATCAGATAATTTATCCAGATTTCATATCAAGAAAGTCCATTGAGGATGGAGGATAAAAATGATCTTAGTGCAGGGATAGAAAGAGGGGAGGGCCCTCATGACCTTCTATCCAAAGGTTGTATGATATGACTCCCACTGTTTTCTGAAGAGTTTCCTTTGAGAGATGGTTAGCAGATTTGTTGTGCTCATGATGAATGTGGATGTAGCTGAGTTTTTTGAAGGTGGACTGTAAATTCCTAATTTCATATTTCCTAGCTAGTAGGGAGACTACTTGGAAGTCACCCCTATTGCTCAACCACTCAATGAAAATTCTAGAATCCCCAAGAACCTGGAGGATATCTAAGTGGAGTCTAGAGGCCAATATAGAGTGGTTGAGTCACCCAAAAAAATTTCCTTGGTGTTGGTGCATGGGCCACAGTTGAAATTCCATTTGTAAAATGTGTTTTGTGATATTTTTATTAGTCCTCCAGCTCCACTCTGGGATCCATTTGTGATCGTTGCGCCATCGAACCAACCTGTAGTAATAGCTTCAAGCTCAAGAATCTGCTTGTATCGGTGAATTCTAGGCTTATTGTCATGTCAATCATTCCGGGAAAAGTATACACCAAGAGATTTGGAGGTTGTTTCACTTGTTGATGGAGTCGAATTTTCAAAAATAGTATAATTTCTTACTAGCCAAACAGTCCAACAGATTAATGGTGGGAGGTGGATGTGAATGTGCTCTTTTTGAGTCCACTAAACAAAGCAATCCACAAGCTTTGTCCCATCCCAGGTAGAATGTAGATTAAGGTCCAAAGCGATTTTTAGCCAAACCTGTTTGGTGAAGTGGAAACTGATAAAAAGATGGTCAGCAGTTTCTGAATCAAGATGGAAAAGGTGGCAAATGTTTGGGCCAGACCAGCCCTTTCTTAAGAGATTATCCCATGTGTTTAACTTATTTTATGTCAGCATCCAGATAAAGAATTTAATCTTGGGTGGAATGTGCCAAGACCAAATGCGATTTTTCCAACCACTGATGTTTGTGAGCCAAAGTGAGTTGGTAATTGCAACATATACATTTTGGGCCAAGAGAATACCTAAGCGATCGCCTCCCGACCAATAAAGAAGGCCTTCTGAATCTAAGAGGTGTATGCCTAGATGCGTGAGGGACAGGCAATAATTATTCCAATCGCATGTTGCATCTGTGTTGAGGCCGAGGGTAGCGCTGGAGATCCAAGAATCGGGTTGAGCATCTGATCCGGAGGAGTCTTGGATTTGATATAAATACCAAATATTTTTTGAATGGAGAAGTGATAACAGTTGTGTGGAAAGAGTGGTTGAGACGTCCATCCCTAAAATAAAATATTGCCCAAGAACAATATATTTCCCTGAGCCTGGGCACCAGCAGAGCTAAGTAGTGATCAGATATTTATATTTCGTTAAGTTCCTCCAGAAATTTGAGGTCATGCTGGTGGTATTCGTCTCCGCTAATAGCCAACTTTTGACTATGTGGTGGCAGAGATATTTATATATTATTACATAATGTCATATGCCCAGTCTAGTCAGGACACGCCAAAGTGAAGTGGCCACAAGGGCTTGGATAAAAAGGAGAGGATTCTAAATACCCCAGCCCCCCTTTTTCTTTGGTTTATCCAGTGTTTGCCAACTGTAGAGGTGTTCTCGAGCATGGTCAGAACAACCAGACCAAAGGAAGTTAAACATCATCTTGCAAATTTTTGTGAGGATCGAGGTAGGGATGGCAGCCAGGGTCATCCAATACACTACTTTTCCTTCGAGGACAACTTTGATCAAAGTAAAACGTCCTCCAAGAGAGAGCCACCTCATGCACCATTGCCCAATTATTTTTTCCACTTTGACAAGGAGCCAGTTCCATTCTAATGGCTTGTATGAATCTAGTTTTAGATGATATCCAGGATATTTGAGACCAATGGAAAGAGGTAAAAATGAATAGGGGAAGATACCTTTAATCTAGTACAGTGAAGAACAAGGAATATTTGCAAAATGGAAAGAGGATTTGTCCTAGTTTATTGTCAAGCCTGTGGTGCTACAAAATTTGTGTAGAACCTCTTGTATTTCCATCCATTCCTATAGGGTTCCCTTGGTCAATATGAGGATGTCATCAGCAAAAAGGATGTGGAGGATCTTGATGGTCCTAGAATCCAGAAATATTTCTTTCCGCTTGGGTTGTTTTGAGAAGCAGGCTCAAAGCTTCCATTGCCAAAATGAAAAGTAGAGGTGAGCGAAGACAGCCCTGCCTCAGACCTCTACCCATGTGAAAGAAAGTGGAGGATTCTCCATTAACCAAAATGGTGAGGTTTTCACTAGTTACACAACTCATTATCCACTTTATCATTTGTTGACTGAAACCTGTCAGCTCTAGGATCAATCTAAGAAAATCCCAATCGATGCAGTCAAATGCCTTTCTGAGATCCAATTTGAGGGTAAGTGCTTTGGATTTATTAGTTTTGATATTTTTTAGGAACTCTTGGGTAGTGCCTATAGCATCTATTATCTGGAGGCCTTTTAAAAACCCCAACTACTCATTCGAAAGGAAACGAGAGAGGATGGGCTTGATCCTGGTGGCGATAATTTTGGAGATGAGTTTGTATCAAATTTTGCAGAGGGCAATGGGTCTATAATATCCAAAGGAGGAGGAGGCATTTTATTTAAGGATAAGAGTGAGTAAATTCGATTTTAAGGCACCAATCACTTTTCTACTGAGTCTTCTATCCTCCACTAGCTCCAGGAGGTCTGGGCCAACCAAGTCGAAAAAGTGCAAGTAAAATTCTACCATCCAGCCATCTGGGCCTGGACTCTTGTCTTTGGAGAAATATTTTAGAGCAACTGAGATCTCCTGAAGTGTGCAAGGTCTGTCTAGAGATAATGTATCATCTTCCGATATTGTGTGGTCGAAGAGACTAGCCATCGAAACTGAGATCTGCAGATTTGCAGAGGGATTATGTTCAAAGAAAGGCTTGTAGAATTTGATTGTTGTAGATTTTAGAGCTTGATGTCCTTTGTGTAGTGTTCCATCCTCATATAGTATTTCCCATATGTGTTTTTTTTTCCTACGTGAGCTGAATATTTTATGGAAACACTTGGTGTTGAGATCACCACATTTGATCCATGTGGATATGCTATGTTGTCTCCATGTAGATTCGTTTTTTAGTAGAAGAAAGTTCCTTTCCAATTTGAGTTCTTTTAAGATATGACTACCAACACCAATGGTCCCTGCGTTGACTTCATATAGAATGTGGTCCTGGATTGCAGTGTCAAGTTCCAGAAGCCTAAGAGCATTCTTTTGTTGGTAAGTAGCGGCCCACAATTTTATATGAGCTTTGAGGCTTCTAAGCTTCCATGCAAATCGATATTGTATACATGATTTAGTTAAGAAGTTGTTATCCTTCCAAAAATCATCAACTGTATTATTGAACTCAGCTTCAAGAAGCCAGAATGCATTTAGATTAAATGGATAGGCAATATTGCAGGGTGATTAGTCCAAATGCAAGATGATAGGAGCATGATTAGAAAGGTAAGGGAAGCTTACCCAAGAGTGGATCATGTCCTCCAAGGAGATGAGGTGCTCAGATAAGAGGAAGTTATCAAGCCTCTTAGAAATGGAGTTTGTGCCCACACGCCCATTACGCAAAGTAGGAGACAGAGGGTATAGCACAAGATCCACCAAATGATGAGCAGAGAAGAGAGTAGTAAAGAAATGAGCCAGAGTATTTGGAGTGGCAGAGTCCCCCCAGACTTCTCCAAGTGTAGTTGTGAGGTTTAAATCTCCAGCAATGATCAAGTTGTGAAGTTCAAGAAGCCCCCTAACTTCTATCTTTTCCCAAAAATGTTGAATGTCGGAGCATGGACCATAAATGTTGATGAGGTTGAGCCTTTTATTTGTGAAGCAACAGATACCAGTCAATAAGATTCCTCCACAACAAAGATAGGGAATAAAATCAAAATGGTTAGGATTCCAAGCCACTGCCAACCCTCCAGAGGTGCCAAGAGAGTTAATTGAGAAGCTAAGCCAGTTGGGATGGAACTGATTTAGAAAAAAAAATCCCTTTTTACTATCTACCAAAGTTTCTTGAAGAAAGATGATGTCCAGAGATATGCATGAAAGAAGTCTTCTGAAAGAGGCATCTTTTAGGTGGCCCCCCACCCCTCTGATGTTGAAGGAGAACAAGATCATGGATTTTCTATTTATAGGTATTTCATGCCTCTAAGTGCCCCAATATCAGTACATGTGTGTGGATAGTCCACAAAGTGAGAAGGTGGAATGACCTCCCTACAACAGGCACTGCGATTTTTGATCGGAGAATGTTTGAACCCATGACCTCTAGACCAAGTGTATTCTTTGCCCTGGGAAGCAGAAGTTGTCTTAGTTGATATTTGGCTAAGTCCAGCATCTGGTAGATGAATTGAAGAACCTCGATAAATAGGCAGGGGTGTAGGAGTTAATACTTCTTTGTAGGAGGGTAGAAGAGAGTTCAAGACATCTCCAAGAGTGTTTTCTCCAGGCTCAGTCTCACTCAGTCCCGGAAGGCGAAAGAGATCCTCCTGCACATTAGCATGTTCGCCAAAACTCTCGTTCATCTGAAAGTGAGTATTATTATGTGATGAATCTAGGAAGTGATCATGTGCATCCAATGAGTGATTCGTAGAAGGGGTATGAGCAGGAATAGTCGGGAGAGGGGTCGGTGCAGTAGAAGGCGAAATGATCTGAGAAAGTGAAGGGTGTGTAGTCATTGTGTAGTGATCCCACACCTCCAGATAATCGAAAGAAGGAGATATTAGTGAGGGAGTGGTCGGGTGGAAGGTCAGCATGGAGGAATGTGGTAAGTTCAAAGTGTGCAGAGGGATTGATGTTGGTTGGGTGCTATTTGAAGTCACGCCAGTTGGGTCAGAGTTGAATAGAAGAGGGTGTTCATCAGATAGGATGGAATCTAAAGAAGTGTTAGACAGTCTAGGAGAATCTAGAGGAGGTAAAAAAAAAACAGGGGTTGAGGAAGCCAAACCCCAGTTAAACAGGGGTGAGTTGTCAATGAGTTCTAGTTCTAGGGAGGAGAGCGAGGAAAAAAGAGTCTGGAAAATAGTTTTGAGCTTACCAGTAATGGTGTCCAGTCCAGGAGTGATGCCACCATCTGTAAAATCTGGTAGATGCAAGTGGTTGTGTGCATGTGGTGAGTCCATATTTGTAGCAAGCTCAAGCATAGTTTCTTCAGATGTGTCTTCTTCAAGTGCGCCAGTGCAAGAATTTCTCAAGTGGCCCATCTGCCTACAAAGAGTGCATATGAAAGGGATTCCAATATAATCTAGCTCTTGACGTATGATGTGTCCTCGCTAGTCTATATCCAGTGATTCAAAAAGTCCTTCATGTATATCCATCTCAACTAGGATCCTCGCTAGTTTCTTGTCTAGCCCAGTGAGGGTCTTAGAGTCTATATTGATGAAGAGAACCAGAGAGTTTACAATATCCATGAGGTATTTTTCGTTCCAAAGATGAAGAGGTAGACCAGGGAGGAGTACCCATAGATGTCAAAGACGAAAGTAATCATGAGAAGGGTCGAAGCTCACTCTCCATCGTTTTAGCATGAGGTTGTTGTTGTCCAGAATTCAGAGTCATTCCAAGATGATTGTGGCATCCTTAGGTGTTTTAAAGTGAAAGTATAGCCAACCCCACCCAATATGTGAGAGAGAAGGGACATACCCCAGAATGGGCCTCCAATATTTCGACAGCCAAGTATCCAAGTCTGTATTGCAGAGATGTCTATAGGATATCCTTCCCAAAAGACTGCAAAGGGCCATGGAGACAAACTTTTCCAGTCCAATGTCAGTACCAAGAATTAGTTTCTTCTTAGATTTTTTTGAGGCCCAAGGTCGAGATGAAGATATCTTTCCCCCAATAGATTGAGGGCGAGTCTTTTGAGCAGTTCCTGTGTTAGATGCATGTCCAAGGGAAGTCAGTCAAGCCTGTGTGCATCGAGTGCTTTGTAGTGTCCCTTGGCAAGTAGCAGGGATGGATGTATAGTAGTTAGTGGCAAGGACTGTGTTTGGAGGTCTGCAGTTCGGAAGGGTAGGAGGGCCAGCATCTGAATATTGAGGTAAGTGGGAGTGCTTCAAAGCGTTGATTTTCTGAGTTGTTTCTATTCACACCAAACAAAGGAAAAATGATTTTCTGAGCATAATTTTTCCAAATATAGTCCATTTTTAACTTCCATGGATATCAATTTGGAAAGACATGGACGAAGAGGATCTTAAAATTGATGACATTCACCAATTGCTAATGGAAAATTGATTTCTAAATAACACTAACGGAAACATAATATGCATTTCCTCATTCCCACCATTAACACACAAAGAGAAACAAATTAAACATAAATAAGAGAAGCATATTGCACACATAGAATTTACATAGAAAAAAAATCAAACACACCATATACACAGAGATTTTACCTTAGAAACCCAAACGTGAAAACCAACTATGAACGGTTTCTCAGAATTCATTTCAACAATATTAGGTTACAATGTAGCTCATGGGTCTATAGACATTGGATAATTTTCACAGCTCCACGTCCTTTTACAGTCTCCCATCTTGGCCCAAAAGATCCTTTGAGAGTCAAGTTACAAGAATATACAGAAGATTTGGCAGGGGGTAATGGGAAATCCAAGAGAATAACCTTTCATTTCCCATTCCTCATTTTTATCTCATATTCCCTTTTTTACATTTAATTATATTTTTCATTTTCTTTCATTTCATTTTTTTTAGAACTTGCATTGTCCTTTTATTTTTATTTACCTTCATTAAGTGTCGAAGTGAGTGGCTATAAGTCCCTTGTGTTGGTGAAGCAAGTGGGATTGTAACTCCATATTGGAGTGGTATAAAGATATTGTCTTTTATTTGAAATCAAATCAATTCCCAATTGAATTTAAGTTAAGGAGAAAACAACTTTGAAGACAATGGTTGTTAAATATGTTTTTTTCCTAGGAATTTTGTTTATAGTAAATTTGGATGGCATGTTGTTGAGATGTTGGGACCATTGAAAGCTTCCAAAGTTAAGATGTTGGGACCATTGAAATTGTTGACTTGTTGATATGGTATTCTTCAAATTGTGTAGTGATAAATATTTAAATCTTGGCTTTGTTATTGTTATACGTCCATTCTAGTCTCATGAAAATGAGCGTACCTTTATAAAATTTAGAGTAAGTCTAGTGTGTTCTGAAATTAAGAAGTCTTGAAGAATGATTGAAGTTATCTGTGAAATGTTGTATAAAATACACATAAAACTCACTACTGCGGTACATAATGATATATGGTCAAGGGTAGCACGAGGGGAATATCCCTAATACAAAGGAAAAATAAGAATTGACTTATGCATGGGGTTTAGGGACATACAAAAACAACTAGGTTGAGGCGTAGGCCCTCCTTTAGGTTCTAATTGCAATAAATGCAGACATAGTTAGGACTCTAATTGTCATTAGTGATTCAAGTATAATCATCGGTCTAATGAATTCTAAGGACACTCCTTCTAACAGTAAGCTAGTGTCACTCGTAGCAAGGATTGAAAAGGAGACTCTTGGATTTCTAGAGGCTGCCTTCTTTTAGGTCCTAAGGGACCTCAATCGACAAGATCGTAGCTTTGAAATTGATAATATCAAGTTAAAAGAAATAGTCCTTAAGAAAAATGGGGGTTTGTATGTTTAATATATCCCCTAAGCTCATTTGTGTTTTTCAAACATGGAGACACATCACTAGCTTAAAAATCAACACATGTCACGATACTCCTGGTGTCATGCGATATCAAGTAGGGGTACAAGATGTGAAGGGACTTATTCACCAGCCTCACACATGTTAGAATTAACTCTTAGCCATCATTTTTAATGCTTTAGTGTGATATTTAAGGACTCAAGTGGGATAATGGCACAATTTGTGGGTGGTTTTGATGTCATACTTTGGAGGAGATCTACTCTGAACCTACATGCCTTCTTGGTAAGAACTTCTCTTTGTCTCTACCATGTACTTTGGATCTTTTTTCTGGTGAGGGTTCCAATTGATTCAGACCTTGAGATATAATATCCATAAGGCTTGATGTCCAAGAGAAGAGGAGAGAAAACATACAAATCTACCATGAAATTAATCACAAGAACATTGATGAAAATACATGAACTAAATACACCACAAAAATATAAGAAAGAGAGAGAGATTTGGAGAAGAAGGATTCCATTAAGAAGAACCATTACATGCAATGAGGCCAATTTTTGTACCTCTCCTTCCCGACCTTCACTCTCTTCCTATTGCCTTCTTATAAGGTGTATTGTTAACGAAGTCAACTTTGATTAGGCTTGACTCCATAAATTACATATCTGTGAAGTTCCCTTTTACATAAAAATATGAATTTATGACTTATACATCTGAACATAGGCTATAATCCCACCTAATATTTGGATCAATCCTCCCCCTTTAGAAAGTGATGTTCAGCCATGCTAAAAAAAAAAAAAAGACCCCATTATGTTCATCGTACCATCATGATTACAATGTGTTGAGTGTCAATTAAGAGAAGGGTTTTGTGTGGTTAACCCATAATCATGGGTTTGTGAATGACCCATAACCGAGTTAGCAATGTCAAACATGTTGTTGATACTGATTGCAATTTATGGGGTATTTTACATGGGTAAAAAAAATTACAATAGGATTTAATAAATCCAAAAAAAAAAAAAAATTAAATGAAAAAAACCTATTTTTCTCGCAGTGGACCTCTAGCTGCAATTTTGTTCATAACGTTTATTACAAATGATGAAATCAAATTGTGTTGAAGACCCATTTTAGGTATCAGAGACATATTTCCATTGATATAAGATACTTGCTCTGTTGTATCCTGTGGAGTGAGAAAAATCTTCCTGAAACTCAAGGTACGCGCGGTCGCATTGTTTTACAAACCTTTGGTACTTCAATGAACGATATCTCATAAACCAAGATACGAAATGAAATTTCGTAAAACTCCCATTTGAACCAAAAAAAAAAAAATTAAATAAGCTATAGTATGCCATCTAAAATTCTCTATAGAGGTCGTGTCACCTGTATAAATTTTTCATAAGATCATTGCCCTGCATTTCAACGATTATTGTGCTTCTATGGTGGCCATACAGTTGTGGGTGAGATAAGAAAGGGATGAAATGAGATTATCCAAGATTCTAGATGACGCATGTAGATTTTTAAGCTATGGCATGGTTGTATGAATCTGCAATAATGTTGAATGTGAGAGAATCAAATGCAAAGGGCCACAAAGGATGCCAAGGGTTTGTAGAGAAACATGAGTTGTTGTAGAGGTCATGGAACCTTTGTGGGAAACACAGAAACCCTTCAATATTTTTGAAAACATTGTATACCAATGGACATATTGAATCCATGTAAGGATGCTCCCACAATGATGAATGAAGGTCTGAGGGAAAAAAAAATGTAATGTTTGTGGACCAACTGTGTTACTTACAATGTATGGCCCAAGAAATGGACTTTGAGAATGCCAAAAGGAGATTGGAGATTGTTGCAAATATTTGAACCCAAAATATGCTTCAAAACCTAATTCCCATGGAGTGGTTACTCGATCTAATACCAATGATTCAGATCTTGAGGGATAAGATCTAGAAGGCTTGATTGGCAAGAGAAGTGGAGAGAAAACATACAAATCTACCATGAAATTAATCACAAGAACATTGATGAAAATACATGAACTGAATACACCACAAAAATATGATAAAGAGAGAGATTTGGAGAAGAAAGATTTCATTGAGAAGAACCATTACATGAAGTGAGGCCAATTTTGCGACCTCTCCTTCCCGACATTCACTCTCTTCCTATTGCCTTCTTATAAAGTGTCTTGTTGAATAAGTCAACTTTGATTAGGATTGACTTCGTAAATTACATATTTATCAAGTACCCTTTTACATAAAAATATGACTTTATGATGTATACATTTGAACTTAGACTATAATCCCCCCTAATATTCGGAACACCAATGATTTTGTGGTGATATTCTAATGTTATGTTATAGAACCCTGTCATTTTTGTGGTGTTTGGGGTTATGGGTGCTTGCAACTTTGGGTTTCTCTTATTTTGTTTGGTGGTGTTTTTTGATTTCTAGGTGTTGGAATTGGTAGACCATCCCCCGTGCATCATGCTCTATCCCCCCCAGCATAATTCTTGTATGTAGCAACAGTTTAAAGGGAAGATAAGGGTTTTTTTGGGGGAGTTGCCTTTTTTTATTGGCCAACAAGGTTTTTAAATGGACTACAGTGAAGCCCAATAATTTCATAGAGTTCTCCATAGACATGAGGATTCTATCAATAACAATAGAAATTCAATTTTCTCGATAACTACCAAAGTTCATGAAAATGAACATTAGTGTATCTCTCATGATGCTTTGGTCATAAATACTTTGGTTTAGTAGAAGCAAAAAATTCAAGTGTTGTAAGTAGAATGTCCCATGCCACGAAACATGGTTTACAATCTTAGTAAAGGCTCACACTCAACTACCTTTAATTACAAAATCTCAGTAAACTCAACTCAAGAAAACCTCAAGGAAGGAGACACGGTGCATTAAATGATGGAGGACATGGACCTAGGAAATTAGGATTCCCACTATATCAATATTGAAAAGATGAAGCCATCAACAAACATGCCTTTAATTAGCTTTTATGTATTGTAAATCAGTAATTATATCAGTTGTCTTTTATAGAGTATATACTAGCAAGAATTTTCTGAAGGCTACAACGATGGATGATCTTGTAATTTTGTTTTTGACAAATTTCATCTACCTACAATGATGATCTTATTCCATGGCAGATTTATTTTTGTAACTCCTTGTTGTTAAGCCTAGTTGAGGCTCCTTTTAATATAAATTTACCAATTTATCTTTAAAATAAAAAAGATATCAAGTCAAGGGTTAAGTCTACATCCACATGGAGAATCAGTAAATTATTGGTTGAAATGACATAGAAACATAACAGGAAATTAGATGAGTTAATAAAGAAACAAATAACACATGCCACAATGGATAATAAAAGTAATGTATTTAACATATCTAGTGAGAATTTGGATGATGTGTCGATTAGGGTTTTATAATAAGGATTAAACTTCGCAATGGCACCAGGGATAATTCCATTAGAAGAACTAATCTGCAATGTTGATAAATCATCAAAAAGTCTTCGAGAAAAATCAACAGAAGAGGTAAGATAGGAGTGTTTTGTAGCATTACACGGAGCTACACCCCCAAAATAGAATATTAGCATAGAGGAGGTATTGACCTTAAACAAATTGAAAAGGAGCGAGAAAAATATGATAATAAATAATGGCAAACGCAACGCTATAGTTGTGATGGATAGAGAAGAATATGACAAAAAATTCTAGAACATCTCACTAATAGTGGCAACAATAAAATTTAGAATAAATCTTCAAAGGATCCCAACAACAAAGTCATAAAACATGTTATTAGGGCCATCAATTATTCATCTCTTGATGATAGTATAAAAAAGAAATTATTACCAAGCAACACGATAATGCCTCACATATATGGATTACCAAAAATTCATAAAGCGAGCAACCCCTCGAGATCGATAGTTAATACCATTGGAACACCCACTTATCCTCTCTCTAAATTTATTGCAAGGAAATTAAAGCAACTTGTAAGGCACACAAAATCACTTATAAAGGATTCCATGTGTCTTGTTAATAAATTGAAAATTTTGAAAGTCAGTGAGAAAGATATTCTAGTTAGTGTCATTTTATTCTTTACTAAAATTCTGATAGACAAAGCATCATTGATGAGGAGATGACAAACTTGATCAAGGTGTGTCTAAAATCTACTTATTTCGTCTTTAAAAGGAATATATATGAACAAATTGAAGGTATTTCAATGGGGTCGCCTCTCTCCCTAGTAGTCGCCAACATATACATGGAGTACTTTGAAAGGAAAGATCTTGAATCTTCCCCATTACAACCTAAGTAGTAGATTATATTTGTAGATGACACTAATGTAAAATAGCCGCGTGGTAGGGATAATTTTGACAAGTTTTTAGATAACCTAAACAGTATATTGAACCACGTCAAATTCACAATGGAAATCGAGGAAAACATATACATCCCTTTTCTAGATGTCCTCATCATGAGAAATAGTGACGGTTCCTTAACACACGGTGTGTATAGAAAGATACACACACCCACATATATCTTCATGTAGATTCACATCACTATCTAATGGAAAATATTGGAATAATTAACCCTTTGGTTACCCATGCCATTAGAGTCTCTAATAGTAATTATTTGGAGTAGGATATAGGTCATTTGTCTACAATATTAAAAAAGAATGGTTACAATATTGGACAGATAAAAAATTCCATTAAAAATCTCAAAAGGGACCTAATTTAATATAAAATGAGGAGAACATGATCAGTAAAAATACCTTGTCATACATCAAAAGAGCTTCAGACAAAATAGCGAGAACTCTTAAAAAGAAGAACATTAAAGTTACCTTTTCCCCTCCCAATACCATTAGAAATAGACTCAACATAAAAAAAGACTTAAGAGATCCTAAACAACAAAAATAAGTTTATAGGATTCTTTGCTCTTATGATAAAATATATATTGGATAAATTGGGTGCTCAATTCATACAAGATCAAAACAAATTTGTGTAGATCTTACACACGACTATAATTAGAAATCCACCTTAACTTAGCACTCTTCTAAAACTAGGCACCATATATGTATTGAAAATGCCAAAATCATTGCAAAACAAGACCACTATATAAAAATATAAATTAGAGAAGCCTAGGAAATCAATAAAAATGACAATAATATCAATAGGGATGGAGGTTTGGATCTAAGTAATAGGTAGCGACCAGTCATCAACCTTGTAAA
Organism: Picea engelmannii; assembly: GCA_009831015.1. Lineage (NCBI taxonomy): Eukaryota > Viridiplantae > Streptophyta > Pinopsida > Pinales > Pinaceae > Picea > Picea engelmannii. Next base: position 113,889 of record ML777745.1, read on the forward strand.
AAACAAAGTAAGTTATAGGTCGTATTAATTTTGTCTAAAATGATTTCTTTCGAGCCAATCCTCCCAATACATGCACCATTGTTGTATTAATAAGAATGTCATTAGGTCACAACAAGTTAGCACCTTTCTCCCGATGATGAGCCCAAGTAGGAGGCTCAAAAAGTCAAGAATACAACTAATTAAATGTAGAGTTTTACCCTTTTCTCTCTAATATTACCTGTGTAAAATATGAGCGGTGAGCTTCCAAATTATTGAAGAAAATGCACGAAGGCATATTTGGTGGACACTTTTCCCCTTTGTTCACTTCTTATAAGGTGACCAACTTCTTATAAGGTGACCAAGGATAGATTCTATTGGCCCACCCCTTTTTGTAGATTCGTGTAAGAAGGTGAGAGGTTGTCGATCATGTCAAAATTTGTCTAGGAAGATGGAAAGAGTTACCATGCATTTCACACCAATTGCAATGGATGCACCCTTTTCCCAATGGGGCTTAGATTTGATTGGCAATATAAATTTAAAATCAAGTAAAGGACATTCATATGTTCTTTTTTCCACATATTATTTTATGAAATGGCCTAAGGCCATCACATTGAAAGAGTTTAATTCTACCCAACTCATCCAGTTTCTAGAAGATAACTTATTGTCTAGGTTTGGAGTTCCTAAGAAGTTTATCAATAAAAAAAACTCAATATTTGTAGGTTTGAATTTTGTTGCCTTTTGTGGGAAGTATGCCATTCTTATTGGATTGTCTTCTCATTACTACCCTAAGGGAAATGTCTTAGTAGAGTCTACGAATAAGACAATTGTCCAAATTTTGGAAAATATTGTTTATGCTAACAAAAGAATTAGGCATACTAAGTTGTTGAAGGCCTTATGGCCTAGTAGAGTAACCCTTAAAGACGGTAAAGGACAATTCGTTTATATGTGGTATATGAAAAGGATTTGTTGTTGCATGTGCACTCGGAACTAAATGTAATTTCCCTTGATATAAGAGTTGAAGACAAAGAAAAGGTTACTTTTTTGCAGTTACAATACTATCAACTTATGTAGTTGGAAGAGAAAAGAAGTCAAGCTCATTCGGCTAGACAAAGGAATCAATATACTACAAAGAAGTGTTGTAATCATAAGACAACATTGAAAAGTTTCCAAAAGGGACAACTTGTGCTCTTATGGGATGAAGCTAGGGAGAAACCTTCAATGTATGCCAAGTTTGATGCTCTTTGGTTTGGTCCTAATCAGATAGAGAAGCAGTGTGGTTTTAATTATTATATGCTAAACAATATTAATGGAACTCAAGTGACAATGTTATCTATGGGAAATATATCAAACATTTCTTTCTATAAGTCTTTCTCACCTACCTCGTAAGATTTGTATATAAAACTTGAAATCTTGTGAATATTGTTGGGCTCTCGTTTTGTCATATTTTCCGGCATACAAATACACTCATAATTACACCTTCTCCCCGCATTCCATCAATAAAATATCCCTAATTACACCATAAACCTCCAGTATCTCTTGGTATTCATCCTATGTGGTTACTACATAATTTTCCATACTTTTAGTGATTAAAAGGATGATTATACAATAGTTTTGTTGATGATGGTTTAATACTATGTTTATATGTCCAAAAAATATGTTCCTGCACTGGAATTCATCCGATACCCACACTGGAGGTCATTCGGTAGTCACACTCCAAGTCATCTAGTACCAAAAGGTTCTACAGTCATCTGGTACCTGCACAGTCATCTGGTACCTGCACAGTCATCCGGTACTCACACTCCATGTCATCTGGTACCCACACTCCATGCCATTCGGTACTCATACTCCATATCATCTGGTACTCACAATTAAGCTCATACGGTACTATAATGTTCCAGAAACCATCTGGTACCAGAATGCTCTAGGTCATCTGGTACCAACATCAACAATCATCTGGTACTGGATTATAGTCGAAAATTTGGCATGCTTCTAGAGGAAATCGGGGACATGCATTTTGTCCATAACGATGTCTATATGCGGACATGTGAGTCTAAATTCAGCCATCTCACACGTGTGGACCTCCAGCTCAGGGGGAATGATTCTACAAAAATTAGTAAAAATCTTAAATTGCTAACTTGCACCACAATTTCCGTGCGGTGGGTATCAAATCTAGAAATTCGAAGATATGGGTTTTGTCTAAAATATGGAAAATTGAGTAAGGTGCAGCTAGTTTTTCAAAATTCGAATTAGTTTGGAAGATATGGCTGGATCCCTAACTCGAATCTGCCCAAATTACATTAAAACCCAGATTTTTGTGATTTCATTCCAAAAATGTAAAATTTGAAATATGAGCATTGGGATTTGGTCTCATCCACTCCTCAATGATTATTGATGTATAAATAAGCCTCATGAGACTGAGGGGAAAAAATGAAGGATTATCATCATTATTTTTAAAATTTGTATTTGAAAGAAATTCATCATATTAGAGACATGAAATTGATGAGCAGAATGTTGTAATCGGAGATTTTGATTTATAATAAACAAGAACAGTTCATGGCTGAGATTTGATGCATTATTCTAGTTCCGATCTAAATTAGTCATCCAGGAGCATGCCTAGGTCGAGTAGGGTCCAAGGCCCCTCGATCCGAGTATGTCCCTGTTTCTATTTCTTTTGCTAATTAGTTTATGAATTTGATTCGATTTGATTTCCATGCACTGTGTTTCAATTCAGCAATTTGATTCTGCAATTGGTTTCATGAACAACTCAAATTGATGCCCTTCCACTCAAAGCATCATCATTTTGTGTTTAACCTCAATCATACTCCATTCACAAGCTTCTAATAAATGTGTTTTCATGCTACTCTATTTCTGTGCTTAATGATTATTTGACCAACGATTCATTACTTTGTGCCTTGCTTTAATTATGCCCATTCATGCTTGATTACTTTGCCACCTATTTGTTGTTGGCATTATTAAATAGTGTTTTTCCTTCCTAGTTGTGTCAAATGCATAAAACAGAGTTTTGATATTTAGTTCGATATTTGAATTCGTTTATGAATAGAAGACACAAAAACATAGGTTTAGAACTGCACTTATTATTTACAATTTAGAGTGTGTGCCACCCTTCATGATGTGCTTACAGATTGATTACCCATGCATGTGCATTTACATTTGTTTATGAGAAGATCGCCCCTCTCTTTTCTTCATTCTTTGCAACCAGAACTTGCACATTAACGCACACCACCCATTATGCATCTATCCCTTTTCATTCATCTTCTTTCCTTGCTTGGTTGATTGCAAATCCTCTAAGTTAGGCAATTGTCACCAAGAATCCATTTCATTTTCTTCAACCATGTTTCCATCTTTTTATTTGATTGTGTACATTCAACCTTTTGAGTCAACTATATAAGCATTCATCCCTTCTTTATGATTATTCTTTGTTGAGTTCTACAGTGTACATTGAAAATTCTATTTCATCTCTTCTTAACCCATCAAACATTCATCTTTCTTGACAAAGTTGGTATTTCTTTTCTATCGCATAAGAATTTCAATTCTTTGCTTCACATCTCTACAGTATCATCTTTACTTATTCCTTCTCCTTCTTCTCCATGATTGATGCATCTGAATGTGGAAGATTTCGATTTTAGATTTAATTTGTAGCCTTGTTTGATTGTCTTTTGCTTAAGATTGATTTTAGATTGCTTTCATTAAATTTCCTACAGTTTGCTTTCAGATTGCTTTATTTTCCATGTACCTTTGGATTCCTTGCACTTTAATTTCACATAGCTTCAATCACCAATCAACAGATTAAAGTTCTAACTCGTGAGATATGGCCTTCCCACATTGGAATTCTTCCTAAGGTGTTAGTTTCTTTCGTGAATTTCATTTATGTTTGCTTGTTTCTTTTATTGCATTAAAGTGTGGATCTGTTATAGGAAATAATCATTGAGGGACAAAAAACTTAAGTAAGTTACTCAAGATTAATCACACGAACATCACCCCGAGTGCATGAAAACCTGTGATATAAGCCTTTATAGCACTAAGTTATTCCTACGTCCCAGTGATGAATCCTTAATGTTAATTTCTTGTAGTGTGGGTTTGAAGATTGTTTTGTCGACTTTAGATTAGGCTATACTAGAATCCAATCCTATGTTTCTTGTGCCTGCACCTCGAAGCTTATGAGCCATGGTTGATAATTTAATGTGGGAATTAATAGTACATATATTTAGCCCCACAAATATTTCTCTTCCTCAATGACAAGATAACTTGATTTTTGTTTTGTCTTTTCAATTTTGGTCTTATTTTATTCCATTTTTCCTAGGAAAGGCATTTCGGATTCTCAAAAACCTATTGTAAGTTTTAAACCTGTGAAGTAAAGCAATGCATATAGATTCTTAAGCAAAACAGAATTTAATCAATGGCACATACACATAGTACACAGAGATTTATACCGGAAACCCTCAACCGGGGAAAACCTTTATTATATTCATTATATCGAATTTCACCATTCACCATAAAATATATACAATGTTTTTAGGTATTTCGTAGATACCAAAACCCTAATCCCTTAATCCGGGATTAATTTAGAAAACCGCTAAAAATAGCAAAATCCGCTAAAACTAGCAAAAATTGCCCAAAAACAAATTTGGGGGCATTGCCTCGGGCTATTGCCCGGTGCTGAACGTTGTGCGTAACCAGGGGGGACCATACCTGGCCCCCCCTGGGACCCCCCTAGGAAGCACCAGGTGCACACAACGTTGTTGTCGAATCTGACGCGCCCACACACACATGCAAAGAATATAACACATACCCAACACCTGTAGGGGGTGATTGTCCCATGGTTGGAGCTAAATGTTGATGTCTTTTCCTTGATTCTCATATCCTAACTCATCAATGATTAATATTTTGTTTTAAGAAACAATGAAAAAAACCCTATGCCATCTAAAATTCTCCCTGAGAATATTACTTGTGGGCTAATATGTCCTTAGAATGTTTCAAGGAATTTTTGTTTTGCAAAGAAAGAGTGAAAAATCAAATCCATAAAGAAATACAAAGTTATTTGCTAAAGATTGTTTCTTAAATTACCCTATCCCTCTTCACGCCGCATTAGTTTCCAATGTGGAGTGGAAGGCATTGTTCCTCCTTTGCACTTCTCCCTTCTTTGCACTCTACATTTCCTCCAATGTGCATGATGTGGAGGATAGGAGTATTGCTCACACCTTCACATTCTCACTCATTGGTTGTGTCCCATACCCCACGGTCCTGGATTTGCAAGATTAATTTATCCCACTCCATGCCTATGCATCCTTGATACCCCCACACTCCCATAGTCTTGCACCCTACAAGTCCACAATATGTTGTTGCATTCATACTCCCACCTTTCCTCAATTTGGTAATGCCATTCCTTTTCTACATTCAACATCATACATTGCATTTATGCATAACTTCTAGATGCAGAAAGTGGAAGCTTCTCATTTAAACAATCATATCCACCTCACCTTATGCCTCTACCCACATGGTAAATGACAAGTTTGGTTACCTCCTCAATTGACATGTGGCTTGGGTAATAAAGAGTATACAATATAATTAAATGGCAATGAAGTGTGCACTTAACTTCAACCACATTTTCATCAATCCTTAGTAGTTGGTGCTAATCTTGTGATATTTTGAAGAACGTGAGATTTGGCTAAGTACTTGGAGTAGAACTTGTAATACAAGTAGTATAATAGAAAATGCATCCAGAGAAGAAAGGTGAACCTTTGGTTGATGATGCTCTCAATTCTCTAGCTTATAATGATAAGCCCTTCCCATGGTTAACAAGATATAAGTGGTATTTAGATTTATTGAAGGAAGAATGAAAGAAGAATGTGGCTTTGGTTTCAATATTGGTGAATGTTGGTTGTGTGACATGTATTTGATTTTTGAGAGGTTGTTGGATAGTGCACTAAGAGATTTTATTCTAAATATTGGGTAGTGAAACTAGACAGAGATGGAAAGCTACATATTCTGCTTACTCCTTCCATCTTTATAAAAATGTTGTGACTCCCAAAACCCACCAGGATTTTCAAGGTGCCTGATGGATATGCCTTTTTGGATGCACACACTATTGGTTTTAGTGTTATGAACAATTGACTTTTATAGTGCAAGCGAGAAGCTATGATAATACATCAAATCAATATCCTTGAGTTGGATGACCCTTATAAGAAGATGGCATGGATTTTTTTTTTCTCTTTTACTTGGATAAGAATCTACAACCCACATGTACAGGTATGTGTTGTACAATATTTGTTATATTGTGCATAAGAAATAGAAATTTGATTGGGGAGAAATCAATTCCAACATGGTTTCCCACCATTTGTTGGAATTAAGAAAAGAAAAAAATATGTTCCACATATGTGGATTCATACTTGATTTTTTCTTTCATATATTGTAAAACCTTTGAAAACTCAATATCGTGAGTTGGTGTTATTCTTGAAGTTGACCATGTGTACTTGTGGTATCCACTCCTTTGGAGCCATAAATATTTGTTCCATTTTTTTGAAATACGTGACGTTTTTAAAGGAAATTTTAGGAAGATAGACACAGGAAAGGAAACTAGAACCCTTGGCATTCTAAGCTAGGATTTTTTTACAAGAAATGGCAAGTTGTTCTATGAAGAACACTACATGTATATTAGGTTGTACGTATTTTAGGGGAAACCTCTCTATCTCTTGAATTTTATGTTATAGATTCCTTTTGGTTGAGATTTCCTAGATGGTACAAAGGGTGGGTTGATTTCCTTCAACATGAGAAGAATAAATAATTATTCTCTATGCCTTTTAAATTTCTAGGGAACTTTGTAAAGAATATAGGAAAATTAATTGATAAGGCCTAAGGGTTAGATTATTCTAAACTAAGGAAGGCTAAATCCATTCTTGGATATGATCTAGAACAAGTGTTCAAAACAAATTTGATGTCTTTTAGCTATAGTTTGCAAAGATTTGTGTAAAGAATATAGGATAGTTTATTGAGAAGGCCAAAGACTTAGAAATCCATTATTATATGTGTAGAATAGGTTTAAAACATATTTGATGTCCTCTTATATGTGTAGAATAGGTTTAAAACATATTTGATGTCTTCTTTTTTTCTAGAATTTGAGGTACTCAAGCAAGGGGGGAGATAATGAGGATGTTGTTATTAAGAAATACATTGCTAACAAGATAGTGGCACAAAACTCAATACCTATGTGTAAAGTCAAAATCCTAAAGCTTCTCATATAGTGGTAAGTTTTGATACTCATACGAGAAGAAACAGAAGTGGAACTATATCCTTGAGGACAATGAAAGATATAAAGCTATCATTAAGTGGCACCCTGAGAAAAACCAAAGGGATAATTCTAGATATAGTTCTAGAGGAGAGGTTGTGATCAAATTCCCTTAAAAGCTTTCATCTCTAGGTAAGAAGTTTGTTTCCAGTTCATCTGGAGGTAAGGATAAGGAAAACATTGATGAGACCCATGGAGATGGTGATGATAGAGAAAACACTAAAAAGTCAAACAAAGAAAAGGAACATGTTATTCCTATGCCCACTAAATAAAAAGATCGGTAAGTAATGATCAAGAAGCCTCATCCAAAGGAAATACTAAGGAGAAAATTGATCATGTTGGAGATATGGAAATTTTTTATGACTCAACTATATCCCCTTCTAGGGAAATTGGCTAATTAGAGAGCAATACGGTAATTGAAAATGAGATGGTACAACAAGAGTTGCCTACTTTTGAAGACATTTTTGCAACCTTGTGGCATTGTAATTATGATAAAAATAACAAGAAGCTTCAAGTGTCTAAAGTGAAAGTTAAAGGGAGGAAAGTGATAGAGAATCATGATGCAACTACTTTTGATGCTAAAGGGTTGAAGGCTTCTGGTGCCATTAAAATGCATAAATTTATTGATAAAATAATGGAGCAAGTTGTATATGAACAATAATAAGAGCTTCAAAGTTTAAAGAAAAGAGTGGTTGAGATTGTGAGGGTATTAAACCCATAGTCTTTATTTGTGAAACCTCTCATTATCCAAGCACATGAAGACATCCAAGGATATTTTCCAAAGATATCTAGAAAATTAGACTAGCTCAATGATTATTGTTTCGGGTTAGGAAGATTGTATCCAGTAATGTGGAAGATATGATAGCTTTGTTCCTTGATCTTTTGGAAATGATAAATAGTGCCTTTACCATGGTTACTAGAATCCTTTTGCTTAAGGAAACTTTGAAAGCTAAACTTAGACAAGATGAAGACTATAATGAAAATTATGAGGATACATTCATTAAAAATATTGAAGACTATTAATTACTATAGAAGAAACAAAGATAATCTCCCTTGTGACATTAGATTGACAGAGATACAAAGAGGTTGGGCTAGGATTGATATTCTTCAACAACTAGTTGCAGCTTGTGATGGCCTTGAACATGAGAGATCTCAAGTCTTTTTTCATAGTACTTGAAGTTATGAAAAAATTGGATGGGTTAGTTCTCATCCAAAATGATAAATACTTAAAAAGGAAGAATTTGAGGTTAAATTGGTTGTAACTAAAGCTTCTCTTAGTGCATAATTCGACAGTCTTACCCATTATGCTAAAATGGAGATTAAAATGGTGATAGAGTTTGTGGTAGATAATATGGAGAATAACTCACTAAGTAGAGATCAATTTTCCATATTTTGTGGACTTGAAGATGAGATGCTTGCATTAAAAGGGAAATAAGAAATTACAATGGACCCCCTTTAGGAGTACATTAAAGATTGGGTGAAACAATCCATCGATATTGCTTCTTAGGATTCATGAATTTAAAAAAACATTAACACGGCAAGGGTATCGTATACACCATTAGTTGGGTTCAAATATCATATATGACGAGTTTTCTTCATCAAAAGACGGGTCCAAATCAAATGTACTTGTCTCCTTGTTTTTGTAAGTAAATTCATTCAAGACTTCCCTCTTTTGACTTTCCTCTGGTTCAATATCTTGTCACACTATTTTAACTGGTGTCATAATCATGAGAACAAGGCTCTAACTAACCATTATCCTTGTTCTTTTCTCTAATATTTCCCTAATATTTATGGTTTGTAGGAGCCCCATCCCCACTCATGAGAGTGAATGCATTTGAATTTCTCATTTATTTATGTCATTGGAATTGTGTAATTCCCTAAGACAAAATTGTTTCATATTGTTAAATGACCCATGTTGGGATCATATTTGTATTATGATAAGATTCCCTTAGGTGTTGTAGCTTTTGTCTTCAAAACTTTGAAGCGGAGTCTTGAAGATGTAGTTTTTTTCCAACTTTTGATGTATAAAGTTCTAGTCCTTCAAAGTTCTTCTAGAATATATGTCCACTTTTATATTTTATTTCCTTTGTGAATTTCTTCAATGATATTTATAACTTTTGTCACAAATATAAGAGGCAAGAGTACTTGAGGTCAATAAAATTTCATTTGATAGGTATATTTCCATATTTTTTAATAATAAAGTCTTCTTGGTCCTTTCTTAGGAAACATCGCATGTTTGAATGATGAACTAGTTATATTAACACCTTGATTTATTTATTAAAGATCAAAGATTGTGTGGATGTTCATTGTTTGGTACTCGTACATTCTATATATTGTTGAGATAACAAATAACAACTGTAATCGTTTCTTAAAGATTTAAGAGAGGAGTACCACCTTCATAAAAATGGAGGTCTTGATACCCACAAGAATTCCCCTTGGCGTTGATATTTTTCCCTTAACAAGAAAAAATGATCAATAGTGATCTCTATTTATGGTTTAAGTATGTCAATGCAATAACATGTGTTTTTCCCTTAATTCCAATCATCTAAGTGTAAGAATGAGTAAAAGGATGACATTATACCTAGCATGCTCACATTACTTTTTTAGTTGCATCAAGTCTTTGTGTGACTACACAAATACATATGTATAAGCCTCTAGGTTTTGTTACTGATTAGAAAGTGCTAAATTTTCTTCTTCGTATGGTTACAGGATGAATGATGAAAAATATCTCAAGGCATTGATGAGTCTCTAAGCTTTGGTGGTTGAAACCAATGCTAAGAGTGTTGTATCTTTCTTCATTGTCATCAAACATACGTGTACATTATTGGCAAGTTTGTATTAGTTCTCGTGTCATCAACAAATGGCATAACAATCCCATAAGTATGTATTGACAAATATAACTCTACAAACATCCAAGGTGTTTTGAGACACGCAATATCCCACTAAATCTCTTGAGTTTTAGTGGGTAACCCTATTACCAAATTTTTGCAAGGTATTATTCATTACTTACCCAAATAGTTATTCACGTATGAGATTAATGTTTGTACATAGTCATCGAAGTCAACTTGAGGCAAAGTTCGTTAAGAGTACCCATTTCCATTGCATAGGCCCCTTCTTTATGTCCTCATAATCCTTAAACCCTTTTTGGAACAAAAATATCCACAACAATAAGCCCCAAGTCCTTATTCATACGACCCCGATCAAATATCGTCAGCCCTCTGCTCCCGACACAACGCCTTTCTTTATACCTGATTGTTCCGGCGACAATGCTTCTACAACATCACCATCAGGAAAATGCAATAAGAGTTGACACATCATGAGTTATCTTCTAGAACCAATGATGATATCCTTGCTGTGAAAAAACATATTGTTACACAAGTGTCAAAAGGGGGTTGGCCCTCAAATTTGCACAAGATAAAACACTTTTCAACACACAAGATGGGCCCCAACATTACCATGTGTTCCGGTACAATTTAATATGACTTCTAATGAGCATCATATCTACACAAGGTGATATTTCATTGGCATACCATGTTTAAGAAAACCTTTTCCTCGCCGAGATGGAATTGCTTCCTAGTCTTTATATGAGACCTTCCAATGATGATATGTCTTGAGGCAAATCCTTGGAGATTTGTCCCTGACATGGTTCGACCCCAATAAAATATCATCAGGCCTCTGATCCCGACACAACACCTTTCTTTATACCCAATTGTTTCGACAAAGACACTTCTACAACATCACCATCAGGAAAATGCAATAAGAGTTCACCCATCGTGAGTTATCTTCTAGAACCGATAACGATATCCTTGTTGCGACAAACCATATTGTTACACAAGTGTCAAAAGGGGGTTGGCCCTCAAATCAAATATTCATACGACCCTGATCAAATATCGTCGGCCCTCTACTCCTGACACATCATGATTGTTCCAACGATGACGGTTCTACAACATCATCATTGGGAAAATGCAATAAGAGTTCACCCATTGTGAGTTATCTTCTAGAACCAATGATAATATCCTTGTTGTGAAAAAACATATTTTTACACAAGTGTCAAAAGGGGGTTGGCCCTCAAATTTTTATAGGAAAAAATGCTTTACAACGCACAATATGGGCCCCAACATTACCCTGTGTTCTGGTACCATTTAATATGACTTCCAATGAACATCATATCTACACAAGGTGATATTTCACTGACATACCATGTTTAAGGAAATATTTTCCTCGCCAAGAAACATCATGGAATTTCTTCGTAGTCTCTATCTAATACCTTCCAATGATGATATGTCTTGAGTCAAATCTGTGGAGATCTGTCATTGGCATGGTTTGACAGTCCAGATTAACCAATCGCCCAACGATCATATCGCATCTTTTTAAAGTTAACCTTTCATATAACCTTATACCACATAAAGCCTCTTGGAACATAATTTCATGAAAGTAAAAGGTAGAGTTTTACCATGGGTTGCACCAGTAGTTCAAACATAAAGTCTTATAAATGCATCATCCACCATCACGTCTTGGCACACGTTTCGAAGATAAATATTAATATAAAATTCATCGTCATCGAAAAATGTCCTCATCATCTCTACATACAAACCCATTTCTTATACAACCACTCGATGATGATATCGAAAAAATCTCTTCCTTGTCGACTCTACTACCCCCGGCGACGCGTCAATAGTAACAAACATTGAAATATCTTTAAGAAATTAATGACGAGTAGTACGATTCTGACTGGGTTGAAGTTGTAACATGTTTTACATTAATTATACAGGGTTTAGGGAAAATTGAAAATATGATGGCCCTATTAAAACATAATCGGCATTGCTTAGTCTGTTAAACCACTAAAACAACGTAAACATTGTTGTTGTAGAAGCTAGGTAAAATCCAATGTGAGTTGTAGATCTTGGGATAACAGCTATTTATTTTGAAAATTTTGAAATTATTTTTATATGTAGAAAATTCAAAGGTGAAGTAACTTGGATTTATGTGACAATTTGCACATGTGAAAAATGTCTCGAGTGCAAACCAGAAAAGCAAAGAACCAAGCAGTTGTTGGTCCTACCCCTGCTTCAGGACCAGATTCTTTTAATACTACAAACATGAGTAGTTGTGATGGGAAAGAGCACTATATGAGATATGACGCAATATATGATATGTTCCAAACTTAACAGTACCCATCCGATGATGAGGACATTGATGAATACATTAATATCGACAAAAGTGGCATCCACACTGTAGTTGCTCACCCAACACTTTTTCCTTACAATAATATTGTAAAATTGTGTTTCATCCACATGCAGAAGGAGACAGCAATGAAAGTCAATACTTATGGCATTCTAATCACATCTCTCAAGAACAAAGATATCATAACTCGGTACAAAACCCGGGAGTCTACTAAGTCGCTAGATGAACCTTTCCTGGATCAATTCAGAATCAAGCACAGGGATTTCAAAACATTGATGGAGGAATGGTTCATGGAAGAATAATGGTTGGTAAAGAAAGGGGAAAGGTATATCATTGAAGAATATCTAAAGGAACCATACATAATCCTAAATGTGATGATCTAGAAGCTCTACAACAAGGAAACCAGTACTCATTTCAGGATGGAATGGTTTATGATGGCCTACACAGTGGCCAAGACTTGGAAAGCATTCAACTTGGCCAACATATTATCTTCCAGTATCTCAACTCAAGATCAGGAGGCCCAAGGTATGAAATTGTCAAGAAATGAGAGACACTTCCACACTAAACCTAGCAGAGGAGAAGAAGAATTTAATCAAGTACGTTAATGACAAAGCAATCACATAGTACACAGATATTTTACCCTGGAAACCCTAATTGGGAAAACCAACATTCCTTAAGAGTTTTGCTCTCTTTTTGTCTTATTCAATATGAATAAAAGGTTACATGTCTAACCTTGGTCCACGCCTAAGACACAATCGACACCATACCCTCTTTCCTGTGCAAGAACAACCATGTGGCCAATCTGGCTTACATTTGCATGACCAACAACATACATCTACAGATTTCTCTAAAGACTTGTTATCCTACGATTTATGCATTAGCGCATTATCCTTTATGGCCTTACAACACACCTCTTTATAGGATTTACAAAAGTAAAAACCCTAAATACCTAGCACCCAAAAATGGTTACATATCCATGCAGATCATTGGCTACAAATCCTGCAAATCTCAAGATTCTATTACAGTCGACTCCAAGTCGTATTACCAGTCGACCTTCATTCAGTATTCAGTCGGTCGCCACACATCCACCTATAGACCTCATGTTGGTTGACCTCTTCAACTTGATGTCGATGCCTTTACCTTGTCGAATTTCCTCGACCTTCGAATTCAACTTTACCTAGTCGATTCACCTCGAAATTCGACTTGTTTTCGATCCACCTCGACTTTGACCTTCACTGCAAAGAATATAACAACCCAACATTCTCCCACTTGTTGTCTTCTTTGTTGAAACAAGATATTTCTGAACTTTCGTTCACAAACACAGGGAATCAATTCCCATTGCCTCTCTACACCAAGAGAAATTCACAACACTCACAGACTTGGTCAACGAGTTTGCTATGTTTTCCAACGTGTCTACTTTCTCCAATAACACCTTGTTACTTTCTACCATGTCTCTTACAAAATTGTATTGTACATCAATGTGCTTAGTATTTGAATGATAAGCAGGGTTCTTTGCTAGAAATATTGCGCTTTGACTGATCCAGGTGGATATCAGTGGCCACCCACCTTTTCTAGCTGGCTCAAAATAGCTTTCTGTCAATTTTTGTAATTTACTATTTTTAGCAGTTTTTCAGGTCCTGAACTTCTAGAGCCGTTTTGAGGCCCTAGACGGATTTTTTTTGGGTATGTTGCAATTAAAGAATTTCATCAACAATTTTTTAGCAACTGTTGTATTCCTCGGATAGATCTTTCCAACGGGCTATCGTATGCCTAAAACGGAGATCGTATGCAAAAGTTACGACCCCGGGAAGTTGATGTACTGACTTACCCAAACAGGGCCCACATGACTTTTAGCGCTTCATCTCCTAGGGTTAGGTTTCTGGATGTCTAGGGTTTTTGAAACTCATGTTTATTGTAAAAATGCCTTCAGAGCCTCATTGTAATGATATTCTTGCGAATGAGCACAGCCATCACATCTCTCCTCAGAGATAAGCCACCACCATTCCAGCAAGCTTGTTTTCCGATGCATTTTATAGTTTCAACTTATTTCTTTATTGAATAGAAAACTAGTTTTACTTTATCTTTGTTATTCTATGTTAAGCATCTGTTAATAATCTGTAGTCATTTTGTTATTCTCATAAAATCTGGATCAGTGGTATCAAAGCGGTCTTCTGCTTGTCGTCTTAATGCATGTCCCCAACGAGGTCAGAGTACAAAGAATTGGATCTCGAGATTGTTTCTCTTGAGGACCAAAGCTCTCGCACACACAAGCGACCTCTCATGGCAGGAGAAAATAAAGATGATGGGATAGGAGATCCTTTCAAAATGGTGCTTGAGGAATCCCTCATGCAATAGAGGAACGATATGATGGATAGTTTCACGCAAATCCTTCAGTGGCTACCAACAGGCGACGCATCTTTTTCGAGAAGAGGCGTCGCCCCCTTCAAGGTACAAATAAACTTTGATATTCTTGTATTTGAAGGTCAGATAAACACAGACGGTGTAGACAAGTGGTTGAATCTACTAGAAGGGTATTTTTATTTTCATAAATTTTTGAATAGAGAAAAGATTACTTTTGCGCTCCTCAAAGTCATTCCCAATGTCAAAGATTGGTGGGAAAATTTCTGTGAGAAAAAGGAAACAGAGGAACCCTCATTATTTACAGTCACGACCACCTGGGAATCCTTCAAGGATACCATTAAGGAACAATAATACCCTGTTGGAAGTTATGACGACTTGTATACCAAATGGACCACACTGCGACAAGAAAGAGACCAAGCAGTGCCAGAGTTCACAAATATCTTCCATACCTTGTGCACCAAGATGGGTATCAAAGATTCAGAGTGACATCTAGTGCTCAAATATCGTGGTTCTCTGCATAGATACATCCAGACAAAAATGGAATTTCTGGACATCTCGTCCTTGGGTGCGGCCTACCAATATGTCGTCAAAATCGAGCAAAAGCTCAAACAAAAGACATGGAAATTTGGGCCTGGGAACCCCTCACAGTAAAATATAGGAAAGGGCAGCCCCAACCCACAGAACAAAGGATGGAGCAAAGATGGACAGTATCAGTACAGCCAGTCCAGGCTGCAAGCAAAAAGGGACACCAGAAATACAAAGAAAGATATCGGGAAGTGGTGTTACTTCCATAAGATCCCTTGGCATAACACTACTGATTGTTGTTGATCCAGGTGGATATCAGTGGCCACCAACCTTTTCCAAATGGCTCAAAACAGTTTTCTGGCAATTTTGGCAATTTACTATTTTTAGCAAGTTTTAACTTCCGGGGCCATTTTGAGGGTCCAAATGAAGGTTTTTTGAGATCGAGGTTCTCAATGATAGCCAAAGGCATGATTTAGAACCAAAAATGAATCTCCTCGATGATTATTTTCCAACGAGCTATCACACGCCTAAAACGGAGATCGTATGCAAAAGTTACGACCCCAGGAAGTTGATGTACTCACTTACCCAAACGGGGCCCACATGAATTTTGGCGCTTCATCTCCTAGGGTTAGGTTTTTGGATGTCTAGGGTTTTGAGCATTCATTCTTATTGTAAAAAGGCCTTCAGAGCCTCATTGTAATCATCTTCTTGCGAATGCGAGTAGTCGTCACATCTCTTCTCAGAGATAAGCTACCACCATTCTAGCGAGTCTTTCACTCTGTATTTTTACAGTCTCTGTACATTTTTTCATTAATAGAAATCGTGTATTACTATATATCTGTGTTTATGGTTGCATCTCTGATACATTTCTGCTATATTATTGAATATCTTCGATATCTCTGTGCATTTCTTTATTATATCTTCGATCTCATTTCGTGTCGAAAATAATCTGGATCAGTGGTATCAGAGCAGGCTGCTCTTGATCGTTTTTTTTAGTCCATGTTCCCGATGAGGTCTGAGTATATCAAGTTGGGTCTCGAGCTTGTCTCTCTTGAAGACAATCTCTCTCACACACCCAAGAAACCCTCAATGGCGGAAGAAAAGAAAATTGACGGAGCAGACGATCCTATCAATCTGTTGCTTGAGCAAGCTCTCATGCGACAGAGGGAGGAAATGATGGAGAATTTTTCCCACATCCTTAAACACCTGCCGATAGCATCAAGTGCATCTTCATCAAGCAGCCACTTTGGAGGCACCTCTCCTTTCAAGGTACAAGTTAATTTTGATATTCCTATATTTGAAGGACAGATAAATGCAGAAGCCCTAGAAAAATGGTTAACTCTGCTAGAAGGTTATTTCTCTATTCACAATTTTTTCGACAAAGAAAAGATCACCTTCACACTCCTTAAAGATCTCCCTCATGTCAAACATTGGTGGGAAACTTACTGGGAGCAAAGTTCCAAAGAGGAGTCTGGAATATATGGGGTCGATCCCACTTGGGATTTTTTTATGGATGCGGTAAAGGAACAGTATTACCCTATTGGCAACTACGAAGACCAGTACATGAGATGGACCACACTGCAGCAAGAGAGGGGCCAAGCAGTTTCAGAGTTCCCCAATACCTTCCATACCTTACACACCAAGTTGGGTATCAAAGACTTCGAGCGACATTTGGTTCTGAAATACCGTGGGGCTCTACATAGATACATCCATACTGAAATGGATTTTCTGGACATCTCATCACTCGGTGTTGCTTATCGATATGTTGTTAAAATTGAGAATAAATTTAAGCACCAGAACAAACAGGAATTTGGGTCTGCAAATATGCAACAACCAAAGTATGACAAAGACGGCCCTAACAAACAGCCTCCCAAAAACCAATCTAAGACACAGGAAAAGAAGGGTCACGGGAAGACAAAGAAGGACACCGGAAAATGGTGTGATTTCCACAAAAGCCCCTGGCACAACACCGATGAATGTTGCTCAAAACAGTCATTGGTGACTGAGATCAAAGACAAGGAGCCGAACCCTGATTCAGAATCTAATTCTGAAAATACTGGTAAAGGATAGATTATTGACGCAGACCCCACTGCTATTGTCGTGACCGCATCAATTCAACCAGAAGAACCAACAGATCCTGAAGAGGGAGAGCACCTTTTTCATTCACAGATGTGGGTGAAGGGGACCCCGCTACATTTTATTGTTGATAGCGGAAGCCAGAAGAACCTCATCTCAACAGAGGTCGTCAAACAGTTGGGATTCTCGACAACACCACACCTGCAGCCATACAACATTGGGTGGCTTCACCAAGGACGATATCTTCATGTCAGCCAACAATGTCAATTGTCATACGGCATCCAACCCTTCAAGGACGAGGTATTATGTGATGTTTCCCCACTGGATGTATGTGATGTTCTCTTGGGCCAGCCATATATGTGGAAGTGCCATGCTATTTATGAGTCTCGACCTTGTAGTTTCATTGTTGCTTTGGGGGGTCATCTCTAAATAATACCAAAGGTAGTTCCAACTATTGTTTCACCTAAAACGTGTCACAAGGTAGTATCTCATACTGCAAAATTCAGCTTCTTCACAATCTGTTCAAAAGGAGAAAAAAAGGACACTGCAACCACTACAGGCTTGCCCAAAGCACCTTCTATCCAAAAAAAGCAGGTCGACAAGGCTGCAGCAAAGTGTGAAGATTCCTTCTGCACATCGTCCTCTCATGTATCTTGACTTGTTGAATAGCCCCAACCTCAACAGGTTCGTGACAGATTTCTACAAACTGAGCAACGCGACGTCTCCAGCAAGACAAGCAGCTCACTAAGATGCAGATTCAACAAACGCTTTTCCCTCTCCCCCGGGAACTTAACGCAATGGATACCATTGCTTCCTAATGAGGGAGGATTGATCCAAGTGGATATCAGTGGCCACCCACCTTTTCCAAATGTCTCAAAACAGCGTTCTAGCAATTTTGGAAATTTACTATTTTTAGCAGGTTTTAACTTCCGGGGCCATTTTGAGGGTCCAAATGAAGTTTTTTCAAGATCAAGGTTCTCAAAGATGGCCAAAGGAATTATTGAGCCCCCAAAATGAATCTCCTTTATGATACCTTTCCAACGAGCTATCACACGCCTAAAACGAAGATCGTATGCAAAAGTTACAACCCCGGGAAGTTGATGTACTCACTTACCCAAACGGGGCCCACATGACTTTTGGCGCTTCATCTCCTAGGGTTAGTTTTTTGGATGTCTAGGGTTTTTGGAATTCCTAATTATTGTAAAAATGCCTTTAGAGCCTCATTGTAATCATCTTCTTGCGAATGAGAGTAGCCATCACATCTCTTCTCAGAGATAAGTTGCCACCATTCTAGCGAGTCTTTCACTCTGTATTTTTACAGTCTCTGTACATTTTTTCATTAATAGAAATCATGTATTACTGTATATCTATGTTTATGGTTGCATATCTGATACATTTCTTTTATATTATTGAATATCTGTGATATATCTGTACATTTCTTTATTATATCTCTGATCTCATTTCATGCCGAAAATAATCTGGATCAGTGGTATCAGAGCAGGCTGCTCTTGATCATTTTTTTTAGTGCACGTCCCCGACGAGTTCTGAGTATAGCAAGTTGGGTCTCGAGCTTGTATCTCTTGAAGACAATCGCTCTCACACATGCAAGAAACCCTCAATGGCGGAAGAAAATAAAATCGACGGAGTAGACGATCCTATCAATCTGTTGCTTGAGCAAGCTCTCACGCGACAGAGGGATGAAATGATGGAGAATTTTTCCCACATCCTTAAACGCCTGCCGATAGCATCAGGCACATATTCATCAAGCGGCCACTTTGAAGGCACCTCGCCTTTCAAGGTACAAGTTAATTTTGATATTCCTGTATTTGAAGGACAGATAGATGCAAAAGCCCTAGAAAAATGGTTAACTCTGCTAGAAGGTTATTTCTCTGTTCACAATTTTTCTGGCAAAGAAAAGATTACCTTCGCACTCCTTAAAGCTCTCCCTCATGTCAAACATTGGTGGGAAACTTACTGGGAGCAAAGTTCCACAGAGGAGTCTGGAATATATGGGGTCGATCCCACTTGGGATTTTTTATGGATGCGGTAAAAGAACAGTATTACCCTGTTGGCAACTACGAAGACCAGTACATGAGATGGACCACATTGTGGCAAGAGAGAGGCAAAGTAGTTCCGGAGTTCACCAATACCTTCCATACCTTGTGCACCAAGTTGGGTATCAAAGACTCTGAATGAAATTTGGTTCTGAAATACCGTGGGGGTCTACACAGATACAAAGAAGGAAGGGTGTAGAAAAGTGTGAAGATTCCTTCTGCACATCATCCTCTCATGTATCTCGACTTGTTGAACAGCCCCAACCTCAACAGGTTCGTGACAGATTTCCACAAACTGAGCAACATGATGTCTCCAGCAAGACAAGCAGCTCACCAAGATGCAGATTCAACAAACACTTTTCCCTCTCCCCCGGGAACTCAACGCAATGGAGACCATTGCTTCCTAAGGAGGGAGGATTGATCCTAGTGGATATCGGTGGCAACCCACCTTTTCCAAATGGCTCAAAACGGTTTTCTGGAAATTTACTATTTTTAGCAGGTTTTAACTTCCGGGGCCATTTTGAGGGTCCAAATGAAGGTTTTTCGAGATCGAGGTTCTCAATGATAGTTGAAGGCATGATTGAGCCCCCAAAATGAATCTCCTTGATGATACCTTTCCAACGAGCTATCACACGCCTAAAACGGAGATCGTATGCAAATGTTACGACCCCGGGAAGTTGATGTACTCACTTACTCAAATGGGGCCCACATGACTTTTGGTGCTTCATCTCCTAGGGTTAGGTTTTTGGATGTCTAGGGTTTTTGGCATTCCTGCTTATTGTAAAAATCCCTTCAGAGCCTCATTGTAATCATCTTCTTGCGAATGCGAGTAGCCGTCACATCTCTTCTCATAGATAAGCTGCCACCATTCTAGCGAGTCTTTCACTCTGTATTTTTACAGTCTCTGTACATTTTTTCATTAATATAAATTGTGTATTACTGTATATATGTGTTTATGGTTGCATCTCTGATACATTTCTATTATATTATTGAATATATGCGATATGTCTATCATTTCTTTATTATATCTCTGATCTCATTTCGTGCCGAAAATAATCTGGATCAGTGGTATCAGAGCAGACTGCTCTTGATCGTTTTTTTTAGTGCATGTCCTCGACGAGGTCCGAGTATAGCAAGTTGGGTCTCGAGCTTGTCTCTCTTGAAGACAATTTCTCTCGCACACCCAAGAAACCCTCAATGGCAGAAGAAAATAAAATCGATGGAGCGGGCGATCCTATCAATCTGTTGCTTGAGCAAGCTCTCACACGACAGAGGGATGAAATGATGGAGAATTTTGCCCACATCCTTAAACGCCTGCCGATAGCATCAGGCACATATTCATCAAGCGGCCACTTTGGAGGCACCTCGCCTTTCAAGGTACAAGTTAATTTTGATATTCCTGTATTTGAAGGACAGATAGATGCAAAAGCCCTAGAAAAATGGTTAACTCTGCTAGAAGGTTATTTCTCTGTTCACAATTTTTTCGACAAAGAAAAGATCACCTTCGCACTCCTTAAAGTTCTCCCTCATGTCAAACATTGGTGGGAAACTTACTGGGAGCAAAATTCCAAAGAGGAGTCTGGAATATATGGGGTCGATCCCGCTTGGGATTTTTTTATGGATGCGGTAAATGAACAATATTACCCTGTTGGCAACTACGAAGACCAGTACATGAGATGGAGCACACTGTGGCAAGAGAGGGGCCAAAAAGTTCCGAATTTCACCAATACCTTCCATACCTTGCGCATCAAGTTGGGTATCAAAGACTCTGAGCGACATTTGGTTCTGAAATACCATGGGGCTCTACACAGATACATCCAGACTGAAATGGATTTTATGGACATCTCATCACTCGGTGTTGCTTATCGATATGCTGTTAAAATTGAGCAGAAATTTAAGCACCAGAACAAATGGGAATTCGAGTCTGCAAATCTACAACAACCAAAGTATGACAAAGACGGCCCTAACAAACAGCCTCCCAAAAACCAATCCAAGACACAGGAAAAGAAGGGTCACGGGAAGACAAAGAAGGACACCGAAAAATGGTGCGATTTCCACAAAATCCCCTAGCACAACACCGATGAATGTCGCTCAAAACAGTCATTGGTGGCCGATATCAAAGACAATGAGCCGAACCCTGATTCTGAATCTGATTCTGAAAAATATTGGTAAATGATAGATCATTGATGCAAACCCCACTGCTATTGTCACGACCGCAACAATTCAACCAGAACAACCAACAGATCCTGAAGAGGGGCAGTGCCTTTTTCATTCACAGATGTGGGTGAAGGGGACCTCGCTGCATTTTATTGTTGATAGCAGAATCCAGAAGAACCTCATCTCAGCAGAGGTCGTCAAACAGTTGGGATTGTCGACAACACCACACCCGTAGCCATACAACATTGGGTGGCTTCGCCAAGGATTAGATCTTTGTGTCAGCCAGCAATGTTGATTGTCATATGGCATCCAACCCTTCAAGGACGAGGTATTATGTGATGTTGCCCCACTGGATGTATGTGATGTTCTCTTGGGCAAGCCATATATGTGGAAGCGCCATGCTATTTATGAGTCTCGACCTCGTAGTGTCATTGTTACTTTGGGGGGTCATCTCTACAGAATACCGAAGGTAGTTCCAACTATTGTTTCACCTAAAAAGTGTCGCAAGGTAGTATCTCATACTACAAAATTCAGCTTCTTCACAATATGTTCAAAAGGAGAACAAAAGGACACTGCAACCACTACAGGCAATTATTACTTTGAACAGGCAAGTAGTGTTATTATTACTTTGAACAGGAAATTGTACAGGATACCTGAGGCAGTCCCACCTATTGTTATTTCCTTTATCCCTACCAAGCAACGCAGGAAGTTCATTTCTTAGATAGGGAAGTTTGTCTTCTTCGTAATTCGCTCTTAGAATGAGAGAAAGATCACAGCCACATTCTGGGTCTCTACAATCGACCTCTCCACACAGGAGAAGAAAGTAGATAAGGTCATCGAAGAATACTCGGATATATTCTCCTCACCTATCGGGGTACCTCTGCACTTTCAGGTCAAGCACCCCATCGATCTGACCCCCGGTGCACTGCTTCCCAATGGGCCAGTCCATCATCGCTCTATGTTAGAGAATGAGGAGATCAAGTGAAAGATCCAATAATTTCTCCAAAAGGGGCACATCTGTCCTAGCTCATCACCTTGCGGGAGCCCAATCGTGTTGGTACAGAAGAAAGATGGAACCTGACGACTTTGCATTGATTACCGGGCCTTGAATAAAATCACAGTCAGAAACTGGTACCCAATTCCCCAAATTGACAACCTCCTTGATCAACTCACTGGGGCTAAATACTTCAGTAATATTGATCTGAAGTCTAGCTACCACCAGGTCCCAATAAAACAGATAGATGTATGGAAGACCGCCTTCTAGTCAAAGGAAGGCCTTTTTGAATGGTTGGTCATGCCCTTTGGTTTGACAAATGCTCCAGCCACTTTCATGAGGATGATGGATGATATCTTGCGACCATTCACCAATAATTTTGTAGTGGTGTATCTGTATGACATTCTCATTTATAGCAAGTCTTGGGCATAACACTTGCAACATATTCAGCAGGTTCTGCACACCCTGCGGCAGCACAAGCTATACGCCAACTTGGAAAATTTCTCCTTCGGCATGGATAGGGTCCATTACCTAGGCTACATTGTTGATTAGCATGGAATACATGTGGATCCAGCCAAGATCCAAGTCATCCGTGATTGGCCAGCCATAACCACACTCACTGAGATTAGGAGCTTCTTAGGCCTTGCCAATTTCTATCACAGGTTCATGTTGGGATTCTCCCATATTGCATGAGCCCTCAGCCAAATAACCAAGGGTGGTGGTAAGGAAAACTTTCCATGGGGACAGTCCCAACAACAAGCATTCGATGATTTGAAGCATCATTTGTGCTCAACCCTAGTACTTTCACTACCAGACCTACAACAGCCCTTTGAGATTGAGACAGATGCTTCAGACTATGTTGTGGGTGATGTTATCACTCAGCACGTCCACCCTGTGGCCTATGATAGTGAGACACTATCAGATGTTGTCCGTAAGTACCCTGCTTACGACAAAGAAATGTACTCCATTGTGCAAGGCTGCCGCCAATGGAGACATTACATTCTTGGGAGGGAGACAATCATCCACACTGATCATAAGCCACTGCAGTTCATGCAGACACAAGGAAAATTACAGAATGACCGCCATCAAAAGTGGTCCACATACTTACAACAATTCCACCTCAACATCAAGTATAAAACAGGAAGCACCAACTATGTCGTTGATTGCCTCATTAGACCGCCAGTCACATAACTCGCCACGGTGCTAGACTCTTGCGGCCATGAGACGTCTGGATGGCCCCAACTGTATGAGATAAAAACGGACTTCACCACCACCTACCAAATGTTGGGTGCAAACGCAGTTGTCGATAATTTTCATCTTCAGGATGGGTTGTTGTTTCGTTTGGGCCATATCTGTATTCCATCAAGCGAGCGAGCGAAGCTAATCTGGGAATCCCACTACAGTTGATTGGCAGGACACTTCGGCATCGAAAATACAGTGGCAATGCTACATAAACATTTCTAATGGCTGAAACTTTGACAGGAGGTCAACAACTATATCAGGTCCTGCACAGCATGTGTTATTGCCAAACCGACCACTAAGAAATAGGGACTCTACACCCCTCTTCCTACTCTTGACAGGCCATGGGAATCCATCTCAATGGACTACATGTCAAGCCTCTTGTCCACCAAGAGGGGAAATGATTGTGTTTTTATGGTTATTGATCGCTTTTCTAAGATGGAGATTCTGGTTTCCTGCAAGAAGAACATCAAAGCAGAAGCCACTGCCAAGATCTTCTTTGAACAAGTCTGGGTACATTTTGGGGTCCCAAAAACCATTGTCTCAGATCAGGACAGTCAATTTCTCAGCACATTCTGGTCGAGCCTCTAGTCACTACTGGACACTAAGCTCACCAAATACACGGCCTTCCACCCCCAGAAAGATGGCCAAACTAAGGTCGTAAATTGAATGATCGTGCATATCATGTGCATGTATAATTCCAAGCACCCTTGCACATGGGATGAGAGTCTTCCCTATGTCCATAATAGCTACAAACGAGCCCTGCATAGCTCAACCAGCCACAGCCCCTTTCAAGTGGGGTTGGGATTCCAACCATTCGGTCCCATAGATGTTGCACTTCCCCTTGCAGTCACCTTGGTCGACTCATCTCTTGCTCCAACTGAAGCTAACAAAGCCACCCAATTCATTGACCAAATCCATCACATCCACCAATAGGTTCATGATATCCTACAGAAGTCCAATGACAAGTAAAAGCAACACCATGATAAACATCGGGTGCCACATAAGTTTTAGGTGGGCGACAAAGTTTGGTTTCACTTGCAGAAAGAATGCCTTACATGACCCCATCGAAAGCTTTGCCCACTCTATTATGGGTTGTACACCATCACCAAGGCTATGGGGGATAATTCTTTTGAGCTCAACATTCCTCCTTTCCTTGGCCTGCACCTAGCATTCAACGTGGACCTCCTTCGGCCTTAATTCCCACCATTATTGGACACCTCACACGTAGCAGAACAGCTGACACCAACAAGGCTCAACCCCGACTGCATACAACAGGCATCTAGTGATCAGATTGTCGACACATAGTTCAAGGGCACTCGACAACAAAGGATCCAGCTTTATCGCGTCGTCAAAGTAGGGCATCTCCTGCACCAAGGCAAGTGGCTCACCCGGGGCCAAATTCAGCAGAAATTTCCTCGTCTGATGGGGAACTCAACACAATGGAGACCATTGCTTCCTAAGGAGGGAGGATTGATCCAGGTGGATATCGGTGGCCACACACCTTTTCCATCTGGCTCAAAACATCTTTCTGGCAATTTTTTGTAATTTACTATTTTTAGCAGTTTTTCGGGTCCTGAACTTCCGGAGCCGTTTTGAGGCCCTGAACGACGTTTTTTTTGGGTATGTTGCAGTCAAAAATTTTCATTATGAAATTTTTGGAATTGTTTTAATCGTTGGATAGATCTTTCCAACGGGCTATCGTACGCCTAAAACGAAGATCGTATGCAAAAGTTACGACCCTGGGAAGTTGGTGTACTGACTTACCCAAATGGGGCCCACATGACTTTTGGCGCTTCATCTCCTAAGGTTAGGTTTTTGGATATATATAGGGTTTTTGAAACTCTTGTTTATTGTAAAAAGGCCTTCAGAGCCTCATCGTAATGATATTCTTGCCAATGCGAGCAGCCATCACATCTCTCCTCAGAGATAAGTTGCCACCATTCCAGCAAGCTTGTTTTCCGCTGCATTTTACAGTTTCAACTTATTTTTTTATTGAATAGAAAATCAGTTTTACTGTATCTCTATTATTATGTGTTAAGCATCTGTTAATAATTTGTATTCATTTCGTTCTACTCATAAAATTTGGATCATTGACTATTGCAACTTACCTTCATAGCTCTCTGCTCAAATGTGATTCTTGAACACATCCTTGGCAGCCATATTGCTTATTTTCTTCCATGAGTGGCCGCCATGTATTCATCCTCTATTGTTGACAAGGCTACGACCTCCTATCGCTTTCTCATCTAGCTTATTGCTCCACCGAACATCTTGAAGACATATCCATTGGTCGACCCCTCCATCGATCAAGTTATCCATCTCAGTCGTCGTCGACAAAGCCATGTATATTGAATTTTCCACTGTCACCTCCAGGTCTTCCTTGGTATCATATAGCATAGTCCTTCGTGCCACACAAATACTTGAATACTCTCTTGACATCAGTCCAGTGTTCCTTTCTAGGTGTCGACATGTACCTTCTCAACACTCCCACTGCATGGGTAGTGTCTGGTTGAGTTCAGACCATCGCATACATTAGACTACCAACAACACTTGCATAGGGAACACGTGCCATGTCCTCTATTTCTTCCTACGTCTTTAGACATTGTTCAGCAGAAAGCATTTCTCCCATAGGAATTGTGTTACACATTATTTTCGTCATCCCTATGACCGTTAATGATGTAAACCTATCTATTGCCTTCAGAGGGGTCAGTGGCCTCAGTTCCTGAAGAGAGAAGGGAGAAGAACTTTTCCTAAGAAAAGAAGTTGCATTTTCCTTTGTAAAAACCCTATAAAAAAGGAAGTTCATAGGTTTCATTATAGCTAGGGTGCGATAATGCCTGATTCTCATAGGTTGCATCATAGCTAGGTCACGAGGAGTTCACAATCTACTCTATAGGCAGGGTGCGAGAATTCTTACACGTGGGAAAAATGAGCGTTTTCTCGAATCTTCTAGAAGGAGAAACTTCCATGGTGAGGTGGCATCTGAATGGTTTGGATCTTACTCGCTTTCATGATTTAGTGGGATCATCCTAACCTCCTCACCTTATCCTCTTTAGCTTATAAAAGGAGAGGATCTCTCATGGAGAAGGGATAAGTTGGATTTGGCTTGGAATTATTAGTTTCGTTGGAGTATCTTTGAGTTTTGCCTTTGTCAATATAGATTGTGAATATTATCATATCTATGCTCTCAGAATTCTTGGAATGGAAGTGTGTGGGGAACGAAGGACAGTTGGAAGGGATCTTACGATGTCAAGGCCACGGTTGTAATCTCTCTTTCACATTTAATATGATGCAGTAATATGATTCTTTCCTATAAAGCTTGTTGTGTTTTATTGTATGATTCCTTGATCACATACATAGGTTTATATTGAGTTTATGCTATTACTATCAATTTGGTTGGTTACATTCTTTTGCAGGTTCATCATTGTATAAGCATTGGAATGAAGCTAGGATGGCGATAGCGAGAGGAAGCGGCATTTAAACGGTATGTCACCTATCCCTCTTTTGTTAGTAAATTCAATATTTAAAACTTAAGGAAAGCGTCATGTTCTGGTGTGTTTTGTTTTAGATCTAGGTGGATCTAGGGATATCAATTAGTGTCCGCACCTACCAATTTATCCGACAACAAGATTGGTGACTCCACTGGGGAACGGATTGTTTCCTAGTTAGTCTAGTTTCCCTTCCTTTGATTGCTTGTTTTCTGGTTTCTGAGTCTGTGGGACATCCATCCAAACTCTCTGGATCTAGAAGTTCACTTAGATTCCCTGTCCTTTTTCAAAATTTTCTTTGATTACAGACATTCTCGCACTGTACCTCTCTACAGCCTGCGAAAACCATTGATTTTTGCACCCTAGTGTTAGATCCAGTGTGAACTTCTCGCACCCTACCAGTGTCTAGCCTGCAAGAATACCTAATTCTCACATTGTACTCTACTGCTAGGCTATGAACTTGTTTGTAAACTTTTTTGGATTGGGTCTTGTCATCTTTTGATGACCCAGTTTTTCTTTGATCAGCTGGATTGAGCTTTTGGACCCTATATTGATCTGTTTACAGTTTGCTTGACATTCTTTGAGTTTCTTTTAGCCATCTTTGCTTTGTTTGGTTTTGAAGGATTGGTCTCTTGCTTTGAGTGTCTTTCAATTACAAAGAGTGTGTTTTCTTTATAATTGTTTAGGGAAAGATCATATTTCTTCTGAATAGTTCGTTTTAAAAGAAAACTTTAATTTGGGTTTCTTTGTTTTAACAAAGTTCATTATTGCTTTTAGTGAAATTTTTGAAACAAAAAGATTTAATTTATTGATTTATATTAGATTGGGGGCATCCTTGCATTTGAAGTAGCGAAATTGCATGATTCTTGGCATTTTTTGGTCTTAAATTCCGAAAAAATTCCCCCTCATGGCCGGGGGGGGCCATGAATCGTGCATTGGTGTACAATACCTTTTTCTCATTTCTTGAGAATCTTGATATTGGTGAGTTCAATATATTTTGGGACATTGTGTATATGGGAATGATAAATGTTTTCTCCTTCTCGTAGCATAGCTTTCATCAAAATGAAAAGATTGCATCTTCAACTCTTTGCATAACTTTCAAGTCAGTCAAAACACCATATTGTTCACGCCATTTTCCTATTGAGTAAAAACAGCCATAAAATAAAGCGTTTATAAAAAATTGATTAGACATTTTTATATTTTCTGGTAGCAAACCTACATTAGATTAGTTGTAGGGCTTTGGAATAGGTGTGAAAGATAACTTTCCAAAGCTGCAAACAAACATAGTATCTTGTGATAGGGAGAGTTAAATCCACTTACTACATTTTTTCATGGGAAGCCCTTCTCACACAAGGGTCAATCACGAGGTCACATTAAGACTGGCAAAGTTACTCACCCTGCTTTGTTGGTCTTGGTGTAGAGATTACGTGTATTATGGGGGTCGCTTGAGAGGTATATCCACAATTTTGAGTGGAAGCCTTTCAATTTGATTTCGGGCTAGATACCCTGCCCTTGCACGTGGATTGGACTGTCGACTGTTTCCCCAAGCATCATTGTAGTGATTGGTAACCTTAGTGGCCTATATCTTTAGGGTCTTTACACAAGGTGACTGTGGAGGGGCAAGTCTTCACGGTACCTGGAATCGACGTTGGCCAAACTCACTCGGGATCCTTGGAGGGTATACCCATGATTATGTGTGGGAGCTTGCACCAGGGTGTAAGTCCGTTAAGTAGGTCGTCAACGTAA
>ML777745.1:143186-167653 GCA_009831015.1 Picea engelmannii
GTTTTCCCTAGAGGACTCTAGATTGGATATTTATTTAATGGTGTCAGTTCCCAGAATGACCAATGAAGGAACCCCTGCTCCCGGGGAACCTTTTGTTTTTCCTTCTTATGGAAACATTGGTCCTCCTCACATCGCTACTTTGATCCTTCCAGGACTCACTATTGGATTATCGGTATGGTTGTTTTCCACTCAGGTAATCCTGAATGCAGTTAATGCTTCAGTCACAAGCACTTCCCCCCAAGAGAATCAACCTCATGTTGATCCTTCACCTTCTTCACCAGTAAGGTCTTCTTCGCCTTCTTCACTTGCAAGGTCGTCTTCCATTTCATCTTCTTTGTCGAGTGAAAGTTCTGAAGCTAGTAACCCGATGAATAAGAAGAAGAAGAAAAGAAAGAAGAAGAAGAAGAAAAGAACGAAGAAGAAGAAAAAAATTAAGCAAGGATCCAAACTTCCAACCAATATCAAACATGTTGCAAAACAACCAGTTACTATTAATCGTGCTGGGAGTGTTGATGATGTCAATATCACCCAAACAACTCGTAAGCCCAAGTACCCTTGCAAGCTTTGTAAGGGTAGCCATCTTCTTAAGGATTGCCCTGGTCTATCAAAGGTTATAGAAGCTTGGTCTACACACCCTCACCAACCCATGTCATCAACCTCTAAACAACATGTTGATGACCTCCCATCAACTAGTCAAGATACCGTTGAGAAGAAGAAAAGTAGAGTCAAGTTCCCGTGTATGTTATGCAAAGGGAGTCATCTAACTCACCTTTTCCCTCATATGGAAGAAGCCTCAAAATTCCTGGAAGACATACCTGTTTCGCAGCCTCAAATTCCAGGCGCTTATCGCAAGCTTACTCTTGACCCTCCTATAGTTGATGGAATGATCAATCTGGTTCCTCCGTCAGTCAGTCTGGTTGATCAAGTGGTCAATCTGGTCACGTCCTTAATTGAACCAGTTGACAAAGTGGTTGATCCGATCCCATCCTCGGTTGATCCCACTCTCTTGTTAGAGAGTGAAACCCAAGCGGTCGATTTGTTTCCACCTGTTGACCCCATTCTCCCCTTGGAGAATGAAACCCAAGTGGTCAATCTGATCTCTCCATCAGTCGATCCTACTCTCCCGCTAGAGAGTAAACCCGATAATGCCCATGTTTTTCTCGTTGATACAAAATCTACCATGCCGAGGGTTATTCCTCCTTCTCCCATGGAACCCCCTCCAAGTTATGAGGCCATATATTTTGATTGGGGTGTGCTAACTGGACCTTGTCTTCCCTCTCACATTCCTTTCCAGATTATAGTACAGTTTTGTGGTCGAGACATTCCTCAGACACTGATAGATGAACGTGCATCTGTTAGTATTTTGTCCTCTTTTGCTTAGCAAGCTTTGGGTTGTCCTCCACTTGCGTCGTTTACACAGAATCTGTTAGCTTTTAAAAGAAGAACCAATCAACCTTTAGGGACCCTTCCTCAGTTTCCTGTAACTTTGGGAAGGAAAACTATCTTTATTGACATCATGGTAGTCCAAGACCCCTTGGATTTTGCTTTACTCCTTGGGTGAGATTATGTCTATGCCATGAAAGTTATTGTGTCTACTCTTTTTTGTGTGATATATTTCCCTCACGATGGACGAGTTGTAACTGTTGATCAACTTTCATTCTTTGACCCCGCYTGGATTGTCTCCCTGAATGGTTCTTATATGCAGACAGTATCGCCCCCGCCACAGGTCAATTATGTGGCATTGTCTCCCATGAATTCAACTTCTGATGACTTAGATCCAGTAGTTGACATGGTGATCTCTTCGATAGGGTTGTTAGAGCCTGATCTCTTTACTCCTGTTGCGACCCTCGACATGGTGTCCTTCCAGAGTGTGTTTCTTCCTTCCAGTGAAGACCTCTTGGAAGCCATGACTGAGTTTTGTCCCTTGACATGGTGTCATTCCGGAGCATTGTCCTCTTGGAATCCATGATCAAGAAGAGAGACTTCGAGGATAGTTTTTGCGTCTCTGAGGCAACCTCATTAAAAAATGAAACAAAGGTCTTTGAGCATGAATTTTTTATTTCAAGCTCGTTAAAAAATGGAACCAGACTTGAGCATGGTTTTTTGATTTCAAGCTCGTTAAAAAATGAAACCACTTACGAGGATAGTTTTTTCGTCTCTGTGGCAACCTCATTTAAAAATGAAACAAAGGTCTGGGGATTGAACCTGGATTCACGAGCATAGTTCTTATTCCTGTGTCAAGCTCGTTTAAAAATGAAATAGATTTGGTGAAACGAAGCTTGGGGGGCATTTGGCTTCGGCCTCCGGACTTCATGTTGAAGTTAAACTACTAGCTTCTTAAGATGGGGGCTAAGTACCAACCATCCCTGTGTTATGCATTGGGAAGTTGCAAGCATAGTTTTCTATGGTTCAAGCTTGTGTAAAAATGAAACCACTTACCTCAAGCATAGTTTCCTCTGGTTCAAGCTTGCGTAAAAATGAAACCAGGTCCAAGCATAGTTTTGTTTTGTTTTAAAGCTTGCGTAAAAATGAAAACAATCCCGAGCTTAGTCTTTGTTCTTTCTCATGCTCGTAAATACATGAGAATAAGTTACCGAGACTTGTCTTTGTTCTTTCTTGTGCTCGTAAATATGTGAGAATGTAACCGAGTGTACTTTTATCACATTTTCGGACTCGTAAAGGTTATACGAAAAAGGAACTGAGAGAGTTCTCTTTAAGTGTTTTTCAGACTCTCTAAACATGAAAAACCCCCGAGTTTTATTTCCTTGGACTCGTTAAACAAACATTGAAAGGCCCATATGGGACTGAACCACTCCTTCTTAGGGTTCGTTAAACATACTCTGAGGGACTTGTCCGAAGGATGAGCTTAAATTGACAAGCATATGTTATCCTCCTCAATCTTGTGTAAAAATAAAGAGGTACTCGCCAGAAATGGTGGGGGAAAAATTGGGAAAGAAATGTGTCTAAACCTGTATTCCATGAAGAGTTGCTTTTGAACATGACACCCTTTCACTCGCCTTGTGTCTAGGTTGGAGAATCTGCTCGTCTCTTGATCATACTCCTTATAAGATTACAAATTGGTCTATGATCCCTGTTGTTGAGTCAGTGTTTCCAAGACATTTGTCGTTTCATCAATATGTTCAAAAAATAAGTTCAACCCATAAATCCTTCTATTGCGTCGACCATCTATGCAGTCCTTAAGTCTTCTATTGCGTCAACCATCCCTGAGTCAGTCTTGAATCACTTGTTACTCTGTTCTACATCAAATCTTATTACTTGTTTCGTGTCATTGATGGGGGATACATTAAGGCCCTCCTATGACAAGTATTTTCCTGTCGACTTCAACTCATTATCCAGGAATTAGACTTAGAAACCAATTGGTACCTTGGAACTTGCATGCCTCAATGGCAGGTTTCCTCGCTTTCGACAGTGGGTTTTCATTATTGACCCCTGATCGAGAGATTCCGCCGAGTGTTCGACTTCAGCTCATTAATTCACATTCGTTGGATTGTACTAGTGTACCTTGGGAGTCATTGACATTAATGGTGATTTCCCTCACACTTGTTAACAGTATACCCTAATGACTGGTAATCAAGTGGTTTCTACCATGTTCGACTTCGACACATGTATTCACATGGTTAGATTTGTACTATAGAGTGGTGGAGATGAAAACTCTGGATCTTTTCTGACAGATTCAGGTTGCGTTGGAGTATATTCAGATTGTATTGGTGCATAAATCCACAGTGTATGTCTGGTGGCTAAGTTCAAATTTGAGTATTTAACACATAGATCCACAGTGTATTTTTGGTGGCTATGTTCAGATTTGAGTCATAATGGCATAGATCCACAGTGTATGTTTGGTGGCCATGACTTGTCTTACTTGACATGGATCTTCGCATGCCGTCATTTATGCTTTGAGTCATTTGTATTCTAAGTATGGGAATGCCTACCTCAGTGATGATATATTATTGTACTGTATTTCCTTGTTTGTTGGCAGGTTTCCGACCGACTGTTCCTTGTTCCCTACACACACTCGACAAAGTATTCCAGCTATCACTCTGTTCTAACTTCATACTTTGGGGGGCTCTCTGTTACACATTATTTTCTTCATACCTATGACCGTTAATGATGTAAACTTATATGTTTCCTTCAGAGGGGTCAGTGGCCTCAGTTCCTGAAGAGAGAAGGGAGAAGAACTTTTCCTGAGAAAAGAAGTTGCATTTTCCTTTGTAAAACCCTATAAAAAATGAAGTTTGCAGGTTGCATTATATCTAGGGTGAAAGAATGTATGATTCTTGTAGGCTGCATCATAGCTAGGTCGTGATGAGTTCACAGTATGCTCTATAGGCAGGGTGCAAGAATGCTTACTCGTGGGAAAAATGAGTGTTTTCTCGAATCTTCTAGAAGGAGAAACTTCCATGGTGAGGTGGCATCCGAATGGTTTGGATCTTACTCTCTTTCATGATTTAGTGAGATCATCCTAACCTCCTCACCTTATCCTCTTTAGCTTATAAAAGGAGAGGAGCTCTCATGGAGAAGGGATAAGTTGGATTTGGCTTGGAATTATTAGTTTGGTTGGAGTGTCTTTGAGTTTTTCCTTTGTCAAGATAGATTGTGAATATTATCAGATCTGTGCTCTCAGAATTCTTGGAATGGAAGTGTGTGGGGAACGAAGGACAGTTGGAAGGGATCTTACGATGTCAAGGCCATGATTGTAATATCTCTTTCACATTTAATATGATACAGTAATACGATTCTTTCATATAAAGCTTGTTGTGTTTTATTGTATGATTCCTTGATCACATACATAGGTTTATATTGAGTTTATGCTATTACTATTACTTTGGTTGGTTACGTTCTTTTGCAGGTTCATCATTGTATGAGCGTTGGAACGAAGCTAGGATGGCGATAGCGAGAGGAAGCGGCATTTAAATGGTATGTCACCTATCCCTCTTTTGTTAGTAAATTCAATATTTAAAACTTAAGGAAAGCATCATGTTCTGGTGTGTTTTGTTCTAGATCTAGGTGGATCTAGGGAGATCAGTTAGTGTCCGCACCTACCGATTTATCTGACAACAAATTGGCACCTTCACTGGTTTCCAGTCCTGTATGTTGAACCATTTAAGAATTGTTTCAATATACTTCGTCTAATTTAACCAAATATTTCTAGTGGCTCTATCTCTCTTAATCTCCATTCCTAGAATGAAGTTATCTACATCGAGATCCTTCATGTCGAACTTGGAGGATAGTTGCTTCTTCACCTCCTTTATTGTGTCCATGTTGTTTCCAATCAACAACATTTCATCGAGATACAAATCTACATATATGAAACACCCACCTTCTTCCTTGGAATATATGCAGTGATCATCTTTGCTTCTCACAAATACCAAACTAAGGAAGTATGTGTAGAAATTTTGGTGCAACATCCTTGGAGATTACTTTAAACCATAGAGGGATCTTTTCAGTTTGCAAGCCAACTATAGCTTTCCTTTTAATACAAATCCTTTAGGTTGTTTCATGTAGATTTCTTCTTCCAAGTCCCCATGTAGGAACGTTGTCTTCACATCCATCTGTTCTATTTCCAGATCGAATGTTGCATACAGATAGATTAGTACTTTAATGGAAGTTAGTTTTTCAATAGGGGAAAAAATATCAGTGAAATCGACTCCCTCGACTTGGGAATAACCTTTCGCTACTAGTCGATCTTTGAACTTCTCGAGTTGTCCTACGGCATTCATCTTCTTCTTGAATACCCATTTGCTACCGACGAGATTTCTTCCACTAGGTAACTTGAATAAATCCCATGTCTCATTCTTATGCAAGGATTCCATCTCTTCGACCATGGAATCCTTCCATAGTTTACCCTCTGCCGATTTGACTGCCCCACTAATCGACTTGGGCTCATCGTCGATGGTAGTTAGCACGAATGTGGAACGGAATTCGGGAAAAATATACCTTTTGATTGTTTTTCTTACTCTTTTTGAACTCCTTACCATCAGAGTTTGTCGTTCCACCTCTTCGTCAGATTCATTCGACTCATCTAAATCATCTTCTCCATTCCTCAGTTCAAACAACACCATCTCAGGATTATTCTCAGTCTAAACAAATTCTTTAGGATCAGACTTACCTATGACTTATTTAAAGACCACATCTCAACTGTACATTGTTCTCCTTGATGTAGGATCCCATAGCTCATATCCTTTCATTCCTTCTTTATATCCAATGAAAATACATTTGATTTCCTTCTTGTCCAGCTTGCTCCTCTTTTCCTTGGAAACATACACAAATGCATTATAGCTAAATACTTTGAGATGTGAAATCAAAGGCTTCTTACCTGACCATACCTCATGTGGAGTCATGTCAAATAGTGTCGATGAAGGAGACATATTCACCAGATATCTTGCAATGTCGACTACCTCCACCCAGAATTATTGTGTGAGCCCAGAACCATTGAGAATGCTCCTTGCCTTATCCATCAACATTTTGTTCATTCTCTAGGCAACTCCATTTTGTTGTGGGGTATATGGTGTGGTATTTTGGCATCAATTACACACTTTTTATAGAACTTATCAAATTCTTTTCCACAGAATTCACCACCATTGCTAGTTATCAACACCTTAATCTTCTTATCTTTTTGGTTTTATACAAGAGCTTTAAACTCTTTAAATTTTTCAACAACCTCTGATTTATTCCTTAGGAAATATATCCATGTCTTAGTAGAAAAATCATCTATGAAGGTGACATAATACAGGGATCCACCAAGTGAAGGCACTGTAACCAAGCCAAACACATCACTATGCACCAATTATAGAATCCCATTTACCCTTGTCGCTCTATATGGGAACCTCACCCGACTTTGTTTTCCATATATGCAATGTTTACAAAATTCAACTTCTAAACCACATTTAGGAAAACCTTCAACCATATCTTTGTGTTGCATAGCTCGAAGTCTTTTTTCTCCAATGTGTCCCATTCTCTCATGCCATAGCATGGTGGGGTCGATTTATCATGTCTTGTCGATTCAGTTGGTACTAACTCATCCTGAGTCAGGTCAAGTTGAGTCGAAGTCAAGTCGACTTTAGAAGCAATGATGTTGTTGCATCCAGTCGAGTCAACATTCCCTAATAACTTGTATAGGGTTCCAATCCAAACTCCTTTCATTAATACCATTGTGTGTCTAACCACATTGCACAAATCGTTCTGAAATAGAGTGTGTACCCCAACATCACTCCTCTTACTGATAGATATTAGATTTCATTCCAAACTTGGAATGTGTAGCACACCTGGAAGGGTTATTTTCCTTTCATCCTGTAGTATCAGTCAAACTCTTCCTCCTCCGAAAAATTTGGTTGTCGATTCCTCCCCCAAGAACACATCACCTCCATCATATCGTTCATACTCGAAGAATCATTCTCTATGTCATGTCATATGATAGGATGTTCCTGAGTCGATCAACCAAACACCTTGATCCAACTATGTACTGGTTGAAGCTAGGTACACATCATGATCCCCAAAATGTGGTTCACGACCATATAAAGGTCGTCGAGTTAGCACAACATGTTATTCATGAAGTTAATTTTGCAAAGGATTTCTTCTAAGGGGCCTTGTATTTTGAAGAAGTACTAGAAAGACTCTTGAGTGCACCGACCAGAGAAAAACTCCATAAAGAAGAAAATGAAGACATGTTTTTTATGGTAGAATAATTAAAAATGCTACTCAAACAAGATAAAGAGAAATGGGAGGCCAAACAACGAGAAAATAAGAAGAAAGATGCATAAATAGCAAGAAAAGTTGATGAAGCTGAGGAGAGATACCAACATAGAAAGAAGGCAGAAGCTGAGAAGAAACAGGCCAAAATGAATAAAGGAAAAAATCAAGTTTCAGAGAAAAGTGGGGAAAAGACAGATAACCCAAAATCAGAAGCCAAAGCTCAAGCAGATAAAGAGTTGGAAGTGAAAAGGAAATCAAAGGAAGAACAGACTCTATTGGCTATTCAAGAGGAAGAAAGGAAAAATAAAAAAGGACGAGGAGAAAAGAAAAGCAAACAAGTCATAAGAGAAAGAACAAGAACAATTGGATATATTTGTAACGATGAAAATTAGCACAAGCATGATCCCAATCCCACTAGAACAATGTACCCCTCTAGAAGTCATTCCATGCAATATTTTCTTCACATATGCGGGACTTGGAATTGAATGTGCAGTTGTTTTTGTAGGAGAATACTACTACAATCACAAATCCAGAGACATTGAGAAGAGGACAACCAAGAGAAAAAGATAAGGAACTAGTGTGAGCCATGAAACATCTGAGAGAAACATTAAGTGGAAAGCAGGCCCAGATCCCAAGGAAAATGTAATACAAGTAGCATGAACACTTAGTGCCTTCGTTGGTGCAAATGTGATGTCAATATATGAAGTTGCAGAATCCCTTGACATAGAAAAAACAAGGGTAGATGAGCTAGAAGTTGCCATGGATACTATCAGATAAAGTGTGTCCAGTGACTTCAGGAAAGAAGCCATGATCATAGAATGCTTGCATCAAGAGGAGTTGTAGAAACAGTTGCAACTTCAGGAGAAGGAACTAAGTGAAGAATTTGAGAAGAAAGTTAGCTTGACCCAGAATTTGCCTCAAGAAGAAGTAAATAAGTTGAAAGACACACATGCTCAAGAAGTGACGAGACTCAAAGGAAAATAATTAGAGATAATTAAATTTAATGAAAAAATAGAATCCAAGTTTGGAAATTGCAACAAGACAATGACCTCCTGCAAAAAGCCATAGAAGAAAACAAAAGGGGATATGATTTCTTAGAGATAATCATAATGGAAGCCACTAAAATAAATGAATAACTCAGGAACATGCAGAAGAAATTCTTTTTTGTATTGGACAAAATCCAAAAGAACCAATCTGGTCAACTTAAGTTGGGCTCGTAGATGAAAAGCATGAAAGAAAATTACCAAAACACTCAGAGTGCATATGACAGGATCACAGGATGGCAAGAGGCTCATCAAAACCTCCCTAACACTCTACCATTTTATACATACAAACAGAGAATCAAGGACCACATTCTCCCGAGTACAGGGATGGATATTGTAAACAATAACAAGAAGACCCAAGAGGGAGTCATCAAAGTATGCAAAAGATTATGGAGAAAATCAAACAATCTACTTGAACAGTTCAGGATGAATCCTCTAGCAGACTTAAAGAAAGAATCATTAGTTCAGACAACAATGGAAGATGTAGAAAAATAGAAGAAATATTAGCCTAAAGGATATTGAATTGGTTAATGAGGTCAATGTAGGAATCTTGGAGACAAATCTAATGCAGTCAGTCAGACTGATTTCATTAATTGAAGACTTCTTATGGCAGACATAGAAAATTTTGAAGACAGAGATCACAACTCCAATCTGCAATAATGAAATAGAACTCGAAAGAATGCAGTTGAGAAAGATAGAAACTATACTCGAGGACTTCAAATTATGGAAAAACTTCACAGACCAAATGCGAATGCCAAAAACCATTTGATGTTTGTAACAGATCTCTATGTTTTGATTATTTTTTTGTAATGATTGTAAAATCCCAATCAGGAATTTGAAATGAAGCGTTGTAACTGTCATCTAACAGAGTGACAGTTACATGATACGAAAAGCCTCTCCTCATTTTCTATAAATAAGATGGCTTAACGAGTAAAGGAATTTTGCACTTTGTATATGACGGATAGTACTATTACTCTAGGTTAATGAAGAGAAAGAGGTATTCCAAAAATGTGTGATTATGGTGAATGTATTTGAGACGTTTCTTAATGAATTTTTTATTAATTTGAGTATTATAAGTCTTGATGTATGGATTATTTCTACATTTTTCTTATATGCTCAGATTGTCTCATGTTTCTTTATTAAATACAATTACAATGTTGTCAAACGAGGATGTAACTATTTGTGAATGTGTTTAATGACATTATTGCTATCATTTATCATGTGAATGTATGAAATCTTTATAATTCAGAAGGTATTATCTTTAACTGTATTTAATCTTCCTTATTCTGCTCCTGATCAAGATAGGTTCAATTTAGTTTAAGATTGCATCTTAGAATATTTGTAGTGAGCATCATTTTAGTTTAGCTTCACATTTTAATTCATCTGAGAACCTTCGATTCTCATATTCATATTTAGATAGTAGATTTAGAGTGGAAACCAAGATAATATACTAGTCGGAAACATTATCCTCAATGAGAGTGATTTTAATTGGGACTTGCCATCGGGCATTCTCCCTTACCTGCTTGATAGGGCATTTTGGACTCATCAACAAAAATGGCGCTAGGAGGGCCGTGAAATTGAATAGTTGAAAAGAAAACTCAAATCCCTACATGTTCTATTTTTATTATTAACCAAACTCAGCCTATTTATTATCATCGACTTCTTTTTGAGCATGCTTCACATCCCCTATCATACTTTATGAATATGCCCTCTCAAACTTCCACTCAAAGAGGTTTCACCCAGTTTGAACCAGCATCCCCTGGACATCAAAGTTTTACCAGTGGACAACTTGGAATTGTCATTAGAGAATCCCATGAACGCATAAACATGAGGTAGTGGAGTAGGAAAATCGGCCAACCCCCAATCGACTATTCATTATCCTACGTTCAATCGGTTCTTCCAACAGCTAACCTCCTCTCCAAAAACCCAACCGTTGGAACCCACAAGTTTCATTTGCCTCATGCTCTACAAGATATTTCAGAATCTTTTAATTTTGAGCTAGAACATTTCTTGCTTGCCAATGGTGGTGGTATACCTCCCTCTCCACCTGAATCCCCACCTCTCACACCAAGAAGTGAACCCGAAAAAAATTATGAGGAGGAAGAGGAATATAAAAGTGAGTTGAAAGGAGAAAAACAACTACAATTAATCATGTATAACCCTCAAACCATGGATTGAAATAACCAAAACCCCCCACCTTATCAACCTTGTTTAGTCCCTGATGTGGTATCCCTACCTGAGCAACTTCATGACATTTTGAAACATCCTGAAAGATTTCTTCCCAAGTTCGACCCAAACAAAAAAAGACTTTGTTGAGGACCATGTTAAGAAATTTTTATTGGAAACAAGAATTCAAAATGTTTGACATGAAGATGTCGTATGTATTTTGTTCCCTTATACTTTTGAAAATAGATCTTCAACATGGATCTTTTCTTTAGAATAAGCTTCTATCACTAGTTAGACAATTTTTCTTGAGAAATTTGGGGAAGATATAACACTAGCAACTTTAGTCTTAGACCTCTCAAGGATTAAAATGCACCCCAAAGAAAAAATTAAAGATTTTAATCAATGTTCCCTCACTCTATTCAAACAGGTCCCTCAAGCTTCTAAACCTGCTAAATATGTCACCATTGAATTCTATACCTCAACCTTAGCTATTTCAATGGCGATGTTTGTCAAGAATGCTAAAAAAAAATCCCTGGATGTGACTTTTAAGGAAAACCTAAAAATTGAAAATAACATGCTAAGTTCGAAAGGGAATATCGGGTTTGAATCCTCAAAGGATAAATCCAATACTAAGACTAAATCCATTGTCACTGAGTCTTCAGAAGAAAAGAAAGATATTGATTCTATGGACATGGAATCCCTCCAAATAATTGTCAAGAAACTCTCCAAT
This sequence comes from Picea engelmannii, assembly GCA_009831015.1. NCBI lineage: Eukaryota > Viridiplantae > Streptophyta > Pinopsida > Pinales > Pinaceae > Picea > Picea engelmannii. The sequence continues at coordinate 154,836 of ML777745.1, forward strand.
GAACTAATTGATTTGAAGAAGAATAATGGAGAAGGTGCTTATAATCCCAAGAAATTTTTTAAGTTCCAACCTAAAAAAGACAAGGGCACTCCTCCTACCAACAAGACTACTCTTTCTCCATCGGATGGGATAAATATAGAAGACATTGTCCAAGATCTGCAACATATGGAAACAGAAAATATGACTGAGACTAAAGATGGAGGGGATAAAAATGAACAAAAGGATCAACCCCAAGAGGTTGATGAATCACCTGGACAACAAGTTAATTCCTTTTGGGACATCTCTTATGGAGTGGGAGAAGAGGAAGAGATAGAGGAAGTACATATGTCCCAAAACACTATGACCACTAGAAGTGCAAGCAAAAACACTTCCTATGATACTCATGCTCCCTCTGGTGCTCCTAAAGTTGCATCCCATACCCAGAAGACCATCGATTATGTTTCCAAATAAAGTGTTCCTTCTACTCATGTATCAAAGTTGGAATATGATTTTTTGAAAGACCTAAAGAAAACTAAGGTAACTATTTCTCTATTTGAACTCATTAAACTTCCCTAGATTCAGGAGAATTTTATCAAAACTCTACAAGGTAATACTTCCAAGAGAACCAAAGAGATTAATGTGTGAACAAAAAAGGGAACAAATAAAATTGGCCCATCTAATGATAACACGACACCCAAAATACAAGTAGTCGTAAACGCATCTCTATCTAGGCAAAGATCAAGATCCACCAGTCCTCCCTTTTTGATCACTTTTGAGATTTTCAATAGAAGCACCCACAATTGCATGATGGATTAAGGTGCCTCTTCCAATGTATTGCCTCTCAAATTATGCGAGAGACTTAATGTCAAGCCTAAAGAATCCGATATTCAAATCATATAACTAGACATGACTCAAGTTAAAGTAATTGGAGAGTTGAAGAATGTTTTGATCGGGATATCATCCAACCCTAAAATACATCAAACTATTGATATTATAGTTGTGGATATACCTGATACTTATGGTATTCTCCTGAGCAGAGACTGATTTTCTATGCTTAAAGGATATTTCTCAACTAATTGGTTAGACTTATGGTTACCTTACAATTGCAAGCTCAATCAAATCATAATTGATAGAGAAAGATATATGAAACATGTTCTAACAGACTTGAATGACCCTAATGAACCCATCATGTTCAATAATTCGATTATGGGCAATTATTATTGCGATTCATTATTTGGGAATTACACTGTTGAGATCTCCTCTTATGCGGAATCAAACACACAATTTGAAATCCTTCATTTCACTCATATTTTTGAGCCCCACTGTAACATGTCATATACAACTAATCATCATCTTGTATAGTCTAACATAGTATCTAGTGATAGATTAGAAGTTTTTTCTCACCTCACTAACCACAGTAATTTAGAAAATATAGAGAATGTTGAGTCCATACATAAACTCAAGAGAGATCCTAATATGTGTACTATATTTTTTATGGGTCAAAATCTCTTGAAGGTGCAAGTGTTGGTTGAATATTAAAGGACCTTGATGACAAGAACGTTATGATTCCATGTAGGCTTGAGTTTCAATGCACAAACAACATTGTTGAATATGAAGCCCTGCTACAAGGACTGATAAAATCAAATGAATTGGGAGCAAACAAAATCATGGTATTTGGTGATTATGAGATTGTCATCAGGCAGGTAAGGAACACCATACACTGTCTCTCTAGTCATCTTAAACATTACTAGAAAGAGGTATGGGAATTGATTAAATATTTTGAAGCGTTTAACATTATTCATGTTCCTCGTTCTTTGAATTATGATGTTGATCTATTAGAAAATGTAGCCTCTAGGCTAATCCCATCAGACAAAATCTTGCCTGACACTTTTTCTATGGAATTACTCTATAGGCCTTCGATCCCTGATAACATGACCAACTTGAGGGTCTTTGATGATGACCAATAGATTATAAGCTTTATACACCTGGAAGGTAACTTCAAAGACTCCATAATTGATAAAGGTCGACATGATCAAGAGATGAATGCAGGTATTCTTAATTCAACAGAGAAAAACAAATTCAACCCAATGAATAATATTCCCAAGAGTGTGGTAAGGCTAGAGAAGATATATGACCTTCAATATAATTTTAAGAAAATAATGAATTGTAAGACCAATATCTCATCAATCCAATTTGAAGTGATAAATCTAGGAACAAGTAATACGCCCCAGAATATCAACCTTGGAAAAAATTGTTCCTCTCATGAAAGACAAGCATTCATCAAGTTGTTCAAGGAATACAAAGACATATTTACTTCGACATATGACGACCTCAAGACTTATTACACAAAGATCATTCAATATGTCATCTATATGAAGCTTCAAACAAAGACTTTTCAACAAAAGTTGAGAAATATTCACCCGAGTTTAGATACACGAGTAAAAGCATAACTAAACAAATCGTTGGCAACAAGAATAATATTTCCAGTCAGACATACTCAATGGATAACTAATCTTGTGCCCATGAGGAAGAAAAATGGAGACATAAGGCTCTATGGTGATTTTAGATAGATAAATATCTGGTGCCACCTATGGTGCAAATATTACAATGTGTATTTGGTTTTGAGATACTTTCATTGCTAGATGGTTTTTCTAGTTATAACCAAGCTCTATTTGCCCATGATGATCAATTAAAAATGACATTCCAAACTAAATGGGGAACTTATGCTTACAATAAAATTCCTTTTGGATTAATCAATGCAAGAGCAACCTTTCATAGAGCCATGGAAATAGATTTCAAGGGACTAATTGGTGATTGTGTAGTAGTGTACTTAGATGATGTCATAGTCTTCTCCAAGTATAAGACCGATCATATAACTCATCTAAGGAGAGTTTGCAATAGATGTAGAAGATATTGAATCTCACTCAACCCAAAGAAATATTTATTTGTTTTTGATGAAGGTAGGTTGTTGGGGTTCATTGTACCTAAAGAAGGTATGATGATTGAACCAGAGAGGACTGAAGCCATCTCAAAAATACCTATCTCGCATAATAAGAAGTCTATGTAGTCCTTCCTCAGCAAAATTAATTCTGTAAGGGGATTTGTTACCAGCTTTGTTGAAACTATCAAACCCCTCTAAGACATGATTAAGAAAGATGCAGAGTTCAAATGGAGGCCTAAAGAGAAATATTCTTTCAAGAAAATCATAGCAAAAATAATGCTTGCTCCCACACTTATGAGCCTCAATTTCCGTAGAGATTTTATCCTATACACATTTTCCTCTAATACTGTGTTTGTTTTTGTCTTAACACAAAAAAAATCCAGAAGGAAATGAAAATCCCATCGCGTTCATGAGTTCTAGGCTGCAAGGAGAAAATTTATACTATCCTATAGTAGATAAACAAGCTTATGTTGTTTTCAAGGCGGTCAAATATTTCAGACCTTACTTGATTAAATCTAAAACCAAAGTAATTGTGCCCTACCCAGTTGTAAGGAATCTCTTAGTTCAGAAAGATATGGGAGAGAAAAGGGCCAATTGGATAACATCCCTTCAATAATATGACCTTGAAATCAAACTTGCCAAAATTGTCAAGGGGTAAGGGCTCTACAACTAGCAGTTGAGTCAACACATGGAAAGGAAGAAGAGGATGAACTTTATCAAGATGAAAATTTATTTGAAAGGGAAATCTGTTGTATCCCTATCACCGGTGACAAGTGGTATTATGATACGAAGTACTACCTAACCCATGAGACAATTCCACATTATTTGGAACCAAAGAAAAAGAGAGATCTCAGACTTAAGTTCAGGTAGTACCAAATTATCCAAGGAGTGTTATGCAGAAAGAATTATGATGGTGTCTACTTGAAATGTCTTGAGAAAGAGGATGTTGATAAGGTGCTATATGAACTTCATGAAATTCTTGTTGGAGTACATTTTGGGGGTGGCACTACAGCTCATAAAGTAGTCAGAGCATTCTATTATTGACCCAGCCAATTCGAGGACTCTCATGCATATGCCCAGAACTGCCAATAATGCCAAAAACCAGCTGGAAGAGAAAGAAAATATGATTTTTCTATTCAACCAATTATTATTGAGTGCCCATTCCAACAATCGGGTTTGGATGTGTTAGTAAAGTCAGTAGGTATCTTAGGAATGCCCACGAAGGTGTCTCTCTTCCCCTGGTGCACGGCGGCTAGGGTTTAATCCTAGTCTCTCGCGGCCTTTGCACGAGTCAGGCATGTATCCCTCTTCATTCTTCTTCACCTACAATGGTCGCAGTCGCATCCCTCTCTACGGGTGCCCCGGGCAGTGGGGTTTTCCCCTCCTACTCAGTGTCTAGACCAGTTTCTACTTCGAATTCTGGGGCCTCTTTCCATGAGGTTGTTCAATGGAGCTCTGCTCTTTATTCTTCGTCTCTTTTGGTTCATGACTCCCCTCCCCTTGCCATTCCCATGGGTCAATATGACGAGGAGGAGGAAGAATACTACAGATCCGTGATTTTGGTCTGCATTTCAATGGTTTTTGGCCAAAGTTAGGTGATCTCAACAGTTAGATCTTGGCTACCTAGATTCATATTATGCAGCAACAAGCTTGAATTCATCCTTGTGCTAAAGGATTCTTTATTGTTGAGTTCGACATTGAGGAAGATCCTGATCTGATTCTCAAATTTGGTCTATGGTTTTTGGGAAACTTTGGTTTGTGCATGAAACCTTGGACTCCTTATTTCAATCCAACTAATTACATTCTCTCTTCAACTCTTGTTTGGGTGAGGCTTCCCAACCTTCCTTTGCCTTTATGGGGTTTACCTTTGCTTAAATCCATTGGTTCGGCATTGGGAAAGTTCCACTATGAAAGTCATGAAACTTCAAGGCACAACACCTCCACTTTTTCTCGTATCTGCGTCGAAATGGACTTGAGTAAAGGATTCCCAACTGAAGTTATTCTTACTGGTAAAAACTATTCTTGGTCTTAGAAACTGGACTACGAGAGAGTTTCCTTGTGTTGTAGATCTTGTTTTGAAATGGGACATCTTACAACCCTTTGTCCCAGAGGGCCCAAGAAAATCTGAAAGCCTCGAAAATCCACTTGGTGGGTGGGATCAAATGATGGCCATCAAGTTATCTCGAAGCCCCCTTAAGCCAATGAAAAGACGTCTCAGTGAGATCGTCCTCCTCATCCAACTCTGTTATTGTTAGTCACGAATCTAGAATCCAATCAAAATTCAGAGATAGAGGCGTCTTCCCCTCAGGTTTCAAATGAGGGACCTCGAGTGTTGTCTTCTCCTCAACCATCAGCTTGTTGGGAAGATCGGGCTAATGATGTTGGGGTATTGGATGAAGAAAAATTAGAAGCTCCAAATCAAGACAATATAGGAAATACATTCATCACAAGTACCTCAACATATGAAAATGAAGGTTGGACAAAATTAAGAAAGAAGAAGACATTGCATGCCACATCTCAACCAATGGTAACACAAATTCATGCCCGTAAATTTTCCAAATCTGCGAGCTCCTCCCCATCAGATTAATTTAGATGCAGTGTGTCTTCACTCTTATCCTCAGAGTTTTTTCCCAAGTGTATTCAGTAAGGTTGTTTTATGTGAAATTTTTTCTTGAGTATTTGAAACAGACATTAGTATCTTGTAATAGTGGTTTAATTGAGGCCTCAGTGGTTTCGACCACGCCTTTTTGATAATACAAATTTTCCAGTTTTTGTTAAAGAAAAAAACAATGGGGTTTATATGTGATAAGGGAAATTAATCCTAATTCCTCTCAATTGAATAAGTAAATCATAACAAAAATGGACTATTTCACCAGATGGACAGAGGAAAACCCATTCAAGACAGTCAATGAAAACAAGGTGATATCGTTCCTTTAATCTTACATCATTACCATATTTGGTGTCCCTGAGTCTTTGGTTTTTGATAATGCTAAGTACTTTTCTTCCTTGAAAATAATTGAATATGATCTGGAATGAAACATTAAAATTAAGTATTCAACAAATTATTATCCACAAGGAAATGGACTAGTAGAATCGGCCAATAAGAATCTAATTAAGACCCTAAAAAGAACTGTTAATGATCATCAAATAAACTAGAATTTAGCCCTCCCTAATGCTCTATGGGCTGATAGGGTGACACCTAAGTCATCTCTAGGTAATTCCCCCCTTTTTTAGGTCTATGGACAAGAAGCAAATTTACCTACCCATACCTTTTTTCCTTCAAGACAACGAGTGCCCAGTAATGCAACAAAGGTTGTATATGCTTCTGAAACTTGAAGAAGATAGGGAAAAAGCTCAAAATAACTTAATCCAACATCAAGGAATAATTCAGAGATGGTTTGATAAGCCATATGTAGGAAAAAAATACTTCCAAGAAGGTTATCTTGTCCTTAAGTGGGATAAAGCAAATGATATGAAAGGGAAACATACAAAATTCCAAAAGCTTTGGCTAGATCCATATCAAATCCATCAGAAAATTGAACCAGGAACTTTTAAACTTGAGAAATTGAGGGGAGATGAGGAATAGCTCCATGTCAATGGACAATTTCTTAAACGATACTTCTCATAATCACCTTAGGTGATGTTTTTACGAGGAAAATATCTCTATGGCTAATGTGAACCACAACAGATAGGTATGACTATAGAAATCGACTCAAGTCCAGCATATGCTATATAAACTAATGTGCAAGAGAAGTAAGAAAGAGGCTTACCTCGTCCAAACGTTTGATGATGTCCACCGTTGATCACTTTGACCCAAAGATTTATACCTGCAACAAGTTCTCAACAAACAAGAAAAGAAAGCATATAATGATAATATAAAAGGTTAGAACATTAGATAGCATAATCCATCAATATACAAAACAAACATGCCCATGGATCATAACACATATATTTGCAAGATATCAATTGGACGGGAAAGGAGTATTTCTATCAAGAAACTGAGTTCCTTCCAATTGGGCCTCCACCACTTCAATACTCCACCAAAGGAAAGCTCATATAAAGGAGACAAAGAGGTTATCCATCAATAAGGGAAGATATTGGGGGCTGAACATTGTGTTCAAACTTAAAGGACAAAGGGATGCAGACTCAATATTGAAGTAATAATTTCTCCAAAGTAACTTTGCTCTCAAAGTTGAATTCTCTCCTCTTCCATATCTCGGAAGTGGCTTCTTTATGGCCTTCAAAATGCAACTAAAGGGCTGAGTCGAAACGTTTCCAGTATATGGAAGGCCAAGGATCAGATATCTCATGTCATGACATGGAAACCCAACATTTAATTTTGATTTTATGGCACAAATCTTGATGTACACGAGCTCTAGTGGAGAAACCAGCGTATACACTTGTTGTATAGCTTTCAAGGTGCGTACAAGTGGAAAAATATTTGTTTTTGTCTCTAGATTTATCAATGAGGGAAAGTAAGTCTGCATAGGGGAAATGGAATAAGGCCCTCTCTGCAAGATTGCATAGGGTGAGGCAAATATTGCTATAACAGATGCCTCCTAATGTGTGAGGTCAGAGGAGAATCTTCGATGGTCGAAATACATTATAAATAACCCAGAAGTGAAGTGGTAGAGAACTAGCTGGATGAACTCGATTGCTTATTACATTTTGTAATGACTTTGCATACATGGCTGCCAAAATACATTGCAGATCCATGTGAAAAATATACCAAAAAAGTGTCTGTGTCCATGAATAAGCAAATACAAATGCGGTTACATGCCAAAAATTTGTCATAGTCATGAACAAGGCCCAGTAGAACCAGTCTCAAAACCAAACTAAAGATATATGTATACCATGGAGTACAATTTGATCTCCCATGATCACTGAAGTTCTATAGATATTGGTCCAAATGAAAAGGAGGCAACAGCTCAGGAAAGTTGCGGCCACATAGTGATGTCTTCAAGTCTTCTACACAATCCACCAAAGGTGTAGGTCTACATCATTTGAATAAAGGAGTTGAGGTCGAACACAATGAGACATCATTTGATTATAGGTCATTGATGTATATCATTAACAAACGTGAGACAGCCTACCGATAATGAAAGTAGGTATCAAGGCACTAAGTACATTCTTACATGTGTGAATAGAGGAGTCGGTGTCGAACACCTTAAGAATCCATCGATCAGGAGACATTGATGTATTCCCAATTGTCGATGGTGAGAGAGACTGCCACTAATGACTGCAAGCCTCAAGGTACTCATAAGACTCTCAGGCTCATTTCTAGAATAAATGGGTTGATTTCGATGGAAAGAGACCCACCGAAAGGAGAGAATTAAGGAATCTCTCATTAGTCAACATGAGGGACAAAGCAGGAGCTTCATGATTTGGTGGAAATTAGACGAAGAACAAGTTCACGAACCAATGACCTTGTGCATATTTTGCGTGCACCAAGAGTAAGCGGTACATGAAAAAGACCCTCTGAATAGAATCCAATGATGAAAAATTGTTGACAAAGGCGAGGAGACCACCAATAAGGCTAATGGAATCCAAGACACTACACGAATCCCAATGTGTGAATAGATGTCTTGTCGTCAAACACAAGGGAAACCACCCAGTCAGTGACCAATGATGAAATGTCGATTGTTGGGTTCAAGGTTACCTACCAATGATGGAAGTAGGGCCAGGGTGCATGATAGGACTAAAGTATCATGCGATTCTAAGACAAACTGAGGGTATGGCCGACATGCAATGTCAAGAGTTATGAGGAGTGGTCAACACAGGTTGATAGACTTCCTTTGAACAACAGCAAGAGACATATGGTGGACCCTGGTAGCATAGACCCAATGATAAAATCATGAGATGCAGGAGGCATCAATGAAGTTCCTTGTAGGGACTGTAAGAGTAACTAGTCAGTAGAGAAGACTCTGTAACGAGCTCAGATTCTGTAATGAGCTCAGCTTCCTAAGGCCATGCTAAAACCAAAATTATGATGAATGGACTCAAATCACTTTGTGCTTTGTTCAAAGGCGACAAAACTTCTTCCGATATAATATAATACTCCCTTCTCGACCGTCTTTTTTTGTTTTTTCATAACAAACAAATGCTATGATACAAAGGAAAAAACAAGTGTCGCAAGTAAGCAAAACTAGTTCCAGCAGTGGAACGTACCTATGCTCAATGCAGGGAAGTGCATGTGGGAGATGGACACTCAGGGGAATGTTCCCTCCTAGGTATAGGGTGTCAAATTGCAAAGGATATAAACAAGGCTCTTCTTGATTGAGGATGCAAAACTGCTGAGGCAAACGGTTTATAACGCAAAGTGAGAACCGGCTATAGGATCAATACTACAAGCAAGGGTATGAAATGCAATCATAACTTGACGCCAAAAAATGTCCTTTTTTATGTCTTTTAGTCTACTTGGTGTGAAAAGGGGATAAACTTGTGCCAAATAGACGTCCTTTCTAGTCCGATTTACAAGTGTGAAAGAGACAAGTTCACTCGGCAATCTTTTCTCTTTTTGAAAATGAGTCAGAAAAGAGATTAACTAAGACTCACAACCTTTCAAGTCCAATTTAAAGAGTGTGAAAGGGACAAATCACTCGTAAATCTTTTCGATTTTTAGACGAGTTGGAAAAGGGATTAACTAAGACTCACGACCTTTCAAGTCCAATTTAACGAGTGTGAAAGGGACAAATTCACTCGGCAATATTTTTGGTTTTTAGACGAGTCGAAAAAGAGCTTAAATCAGACTCGTTGGGATATTCTAAGCGGCAAGTCACGGGGGAGGCCAAGGATCCTGTGCTGGAATTTTGTAGAATGTCAGTATCTTACGAAGAATCGACACAATCTTGGGAAAACCCAAAGCTCTCCAATTCAAGGAGGATAAAGTGCTAACGGAGGTTATCATCTCCATGATATATCAGATAATGTCTCTTCTTGGAAAAGACATAGGTGGGGGCATTAGATACCCCATGAGACCATGCCAATCAAAGGGAACCTCGTCAAGACTTGGAGGGAGAGAACTCAAGAAGAGTAAAACTCTCTCTTGTTCAGAAGGTGAAGTACTAGAAATGATAAGGACATGGCATAGAAGGTATAGAACTAGAACCAAAAGAGAGGGATCGACCAAAAATTGCATTGGTGTGGCCTCTTCCTTAGACTTGTCACTCTCCAAGAGAAGAGTGGGGTCAATCGAATATTGCATCGATATGAACACTTCAAGAGATGCATCACCCTTGAACATAGGAGAGGTGTCCGTCGAAGATTGCATCAACACTACCACTGGTTGAACGGGATGTGAGACAACAAGAGAAAAGGATGCATCAACCCCTGAAGGAAATGGGGTGTCATCCGAAGATCACATCAGCGTGACTGTTGTATCAACCAAAGAAATAACAGAGTGTGCGGAAACCATAGACGACTCAGAACTTGAAGGGCCCTCAAGTGAGAACCAATCTTCTGGTATCCCGGCAGTAGCAGGACACAAACGAGTAAGGTGATTTCCTTCGCAAGTCCTGCAAAGGAATCTATCCCTACGTCTGAAACATCTAGTCTTCTTGATCGTATGAATTCCCCCAACATGACTTACAATGGTTGGTGACATGCTCCCAACATGACTTGTAGAGGCTAGTAGACAATCTCCAACATGACTAGCAAGGTTGGTGATGAATCCCCAACATGACTAGTAGAGGTTGGTGATGAATCCACAACATGAGTAGCATAGGTTGGTGATGTATGTGCAGTGTGAATAGAAATGACTAGACTCGTGCCCCCAACATGACTTGCAGCAGCTGGTTACGGGTCTTCAACATGACTTGCAGAGGTTGTTGACCATTCTCCAACATGACTGGCATAGGTTGGTGATACAATGCCAGTATGACATGCAGTCACTGGACTTGTGCCCCCAACATGAATTGCAGTGGTTGGTTGCAGGTCTTCAACATGACTTGCAGAGGTTGTTGACCAATCTCCAACATGAATAGCAGAGGTTGGTGATACAATGCCAGTATGACATGCAGTGACTGGACTTGTGCCCCCAGCATGACTTGCAGCGGCTGGTTGCAGGTCTTCAACATGACTTGCAAAGGTCGTCGACCAATCTCCAACATGATTGGTAGAGGTTGGATGGAGCTCCAGTATGAATAACAGTGATTGGACTAGCGACGGTGATGAGTTGTGACATTCGAAACCAAGGTCCAAGGATATATTGGTTTTGAGAAATTGCAGGCCAGGAAGGATCCTGGCTTACACCCTGTCCCTGTCCAGCAGGATAGTATATTCCTCCATACTTATTCATAAAGGGTTGTAAAGACATCGACGTTGAAGTAGATGTCTGCGAAGAGACAAAATCATGATAAGGATTATTCGAGTGAGGATACATGTTTCCCCCAGACGAAGGAACTTCATGAAGGGGGTTGTCCATACTATAAAAATAACTTCCCCCGGATGAAACACCAAGGGACAAACGGAGGTCTGCCATGGGAAAAGTGTTCATAGGAACAGACATAGCGGAAGAAGGATTGTTGTAGGAAAACCTCCTTGCGGACAGGTAGATTGCCTCAAAGAGATTGACCCTAACTCTAAGACAGAAAATGCTTAACGTGGACACTAACTTCCTTTCAAATCTATACAAACTAACACATGAGAAGGAAGGAGAACAGAAGTACCTCTTTATCGATGTTTGTCCCTGCACGCTCCGATTTGAGCTCCGATCCTTTGCTCCTCGCTAAGTCCTGTAGACAAACAAGATACGACCACTTCCTACTCTATTGATATTAGCTTGAAAACAGATCTATCTATCAATGATAAGTTCATGTAACATTAGACACAAACTAGAAAGAAACAAGCCAAGCGTGTCATATTAATGAGAATAACGACAGCAGTACTTACAATCGTAGATGCGAATGCGACAGCTTCATCAAGTCCCCTTCGTCTAACCCTTACTCGAAAGATCCACAACCTGGATGATAGCAGCTTCACTGATCACTCTCCTTTGGCTAACTGTGTGTTTCCTATAAGATCATAGGTTTCATGCTAGCAATTCTTCTCCCTTTTCACCATCATAGAGCTTGCTTATATAGGTTAAGAGGAGCTTAACCTCTTGAGTTATCTTTAGAACAAGTTGGGGAACTTCCTCCTTAGATCAGGGATTCCCTGATGGAACCAAGAATTTGAATGCAACTGCCTTCTAATCTTGAAAGATCCTCCCCTTATTCTCCTCAACGGGCCAACTATTGCCCCAGATTAGGCAGCGCTCCCTCAAAAGGGGCATCAGAGCGTTGTACCGCTCCCTAAGAAGCTTGAGGGGAGTGTCAGCGCCCTAAAGGTGGATAGTGCTCCTTCAGAGGGGGCAGGGGAGCGTTATAATGCTCCCTGAAGCCTTATAGGGGAGCGCCAGCGCTCCCTAGACTGATATAGGGGAGCGCTCACCCCTAAAACCTTTGATCAAAAGCTCTCTTCAGGGGTTAAGAGTTCCTTGACTTCAGTTAACCAGCTCTCCTTCTCCAAACTCAGTGTACGAGATGTTTTAAGTGCCTCCTTAGTGTCGTCGTTAAGACAGTATGCTTGAACAGCGTTTGTGACACTTATGAACAACTTGCGACACTTGCGAAAGTTGTAAGGAATATGCGACACTTACAACAATTGAGAGGAATATGCGACACTTATCCAGTTGAGTAAATTTGACGTGTAACAGAATGCCCCCAAAGTATGAAGTTAGAAGATGCGAACTGATAACTGAAATGCTTTGTAGATGCTCAAGCAAGGGTATAGACTCGGAGAACCTGATGGAAGCTGCACACAAACATCCAACAAATATCATGACATGTTTCAAAACCCAAGGCAGGCATACCTATGCTTGGGTGATCAAGACTTGCAAGATATGGCCGCCATAAAATAC
>ML777745.1:181088-223411 GCA_009831015.1 Picea engelmannii
CATAGGTTTCATGCTAGCAATTCTTCTCCCTTTTCACCATCATAGAGCTTGCTTATATAGGTTAAGAGGAGCTTAACCTCTTGAGTTATCTTTAGAACAAGTTGGGGAACTTCCTCCTTAGATCAGGGATTCCCTGATGGAACATAGAATTTGAATGCAATTTCCTTCTAATCTTGAAATGTCATCCCCTTATACTACTCAACGGGCCAACTATTGCCCCATATTAGGCAGCGCTCCCTCAAAAGGGGAATCAAAGCGTTGTAGCGCTCCCTAAGAAGCTTGAGGGGAGTGCCAGTGCCCTAAAGGTGGATAGCTCTCCTTCAGAGGGGGCAGGGGAGCATTATAATGCTTTCTGAATCCTTATAGGGGAGTGCCAGCGCTCCCTAGACTGATATAGGGGAGCGCTCACCCCTAAAACCTTTGATCAAAAGCTCTCTTCAGGTGTTAAGAGTTCCTTGACTTCAGTTAACCAGTTCTCCTTCTCCAAACTCAGTGTATGAGATGTTTTAAGTGCCTCCTTAGTGTCGTCATTAAGGCAGTATGCTTGAATAGTGTTTGCAACACTTATGAACAACTTGCGACACTTGTGAAAGTTGTAAGGAAGATGCGACACTTACGACAATTGAGAGGAATATACGACACTTATCCAGTTGAGTAAATTTGACATGTAACAAGGATAAGTGGATAGAGTGTAATAATTAGAATTATTGCCTAATTGGGCACTTACTTTTCACATAGTGGATTCGTAGGAAGGAAGATTCCAACCTCCTACCGTAAGAGGTGTTTGAGGGATATGACTCCCACCAAACGAAGAGGGATAATAAGGAGGCATCATGCCCCCAGACCCAAAACTTGGATTTTCATAAGGAGGTGAGATAGAGGATGGCAAGTGCAAAGACATATCAACAGGAGAATGACTAGAGACCCAAGGTGCGAACTGAGTGCCATAGTTCTTCATACCATTATGAAAAATAGAAGGATTCGTCCCCATGAAATGAGTGGACATCATCGAGGGGGGTAGCAGTAAACGAGGGAGCAAAAGGAACTCCACTATCCATGATAACAAAGACTCAGCATGAAATCCTATGGTCAACTAATAATCAAAGAGCACACCAAAAATCAAATGGCCAATATTCATGCAAACGGGTAAAGTGGTTGAGTGGCCTCCCTCCCTATAGAAGGTATGTCTTGCCCAAGAGGGGCCTGAGACTCCCTGCTAAAGATCGGAGGTAACAAAATCAGTTATAGGGGCCCTAGTGGGCTTAACAACTGGTCGGTCAGATTCCCTCGGAGAGGTAATCCTCCATAAAGGTTGTGTGTTGTTCAACCCCGATCTGACCCAAGGTACTAGCAAAATAACCCCTGCAAGTAACCTATGAGATACCTAAGTCAAGCAACTAATAAACCATTGTATAATCGATGCACAGGTGAGCAGTCGTAAGTCCGGATCACCGTATGGGAAGGGTAGCAAAGCCCGAAACCTTGAAAGCACCGCCTCTCACGGATGTATGGGCACTAGCAAGATCCCCAAATACGAATAAATCCATAGAAATATCTCTGACGCTAGGCAAGTATCCGGGGGATATCCCTTCAACTAACTTCGTGCGACCTCATGATTAACTCTGGTGTGAGTAGAGCCTCCTGATCTTACCAATTATACAATGGACTTCTCAACTCCCTTTCTCAGACACACATGTTGATTTAATTGACTTGGAGAAGATTACTCACAAAATCCTATTCCAAGGCACTAAATCCTAGGCTAGTTTGTGCACCCTAGAAAATAAAATTGTTACTAATAAATTTTAAATTATAGCGTTGATTTTATGGCCATGATTACTCAAAAAGGTATGGTGATGAAACTCATGGTGTTATGACTCTGCAAGAAATTAAATATGAAAATAATGCAAAGTCTAACTTTAACTTTTAATGTATGATATGCTCCTAAAAGTGATGCAATTTTCAAATTCAACTCTGCGATTCAGAAGTAAAAATGCAATCTTTCACTATATGCACTAAGCTAATGATAAAAACTCAAAAGAAAAAAAAAATGCCAAGTAATGCAAAATGCCTATTTTTTTTGTATTTTCAATATATCGAAACTGAAAATGCATGGACTGAAAAGTAACTTGATATATGGCTACTGTGTATAAAAGAGAGATAACTCAAGCATGATATCAATCAATGAAACACCCAGCCCAATGTACAAGGACAATAAAAATGAAAATATGAAGAGAAAAACTTTGCAAATAAATTCAACCAAAAGAGGGTTTCATGTCATCCCACAGGTACTCAACAGGCACTATAGAGACCTAAGAAGGCTCAGCAAGCATCAAATCCTACCCAGCAAACACCAGACCAAGAAAACAAGCAAGGAAAAAGGTGTATGTGATTGTTCGGGCAAACAGAGAGTATATACACAGCTTGTAGTGAGAAAGCCTGCATGTATACGCAACTGTCAAGCAAAAAGGCACGTATATGCTTTGAAACAAGGCCAGGCAAGGGAGAAAGGCTGAAAACTCAGACCCGGAGTGAACAGGAGTTGTCAAGCACTGATACAACAAGAACCACAATAGAAACGAGAGCAATCTAAGGAGAAAAGTACTTCAAACCCTAAGAAAGAATATCAATCCCCAGTATGGTCACTAATTTTGTTACGAGGAAAATCTCTCTATGGATAGGGTGAACCATAGCAGACAGGTATGTTAGATGATCCAAAATACAAATTTCATAGTTTAAAAAGTTAGAATAAAATGATTATTAATTTAGAATATTAAATTAATAATCTAGAATATTTAATTAATAAATGGAGTCATTTAGAAATAGAATATTGTTGTAAAATATATGACTCTAGAAAGGTGTTGTATCTTAGGCTCAAAATTAGGAGTATAGTTAGAAGATTGTTAAGATAGCATTTATTGTAAATGGACACTTGTTTATTTAATAAGTGATCCAAAACTAGAGTTTGTTAGGACATTTAGCTTATATATAGCTCATTGCAAGAGTGTTGAGTTGTTTGGGTGTAAACTCTTGCAAATTCTCATATGTAATTTATTTTCCTATTTAATAAAAGTGTGTGTCTGAGGAAACTTCTGCCATTATTGTGGTATCAGAGCTCCAGTAATACAGTTGAACTGAGGAGGATATTTCAGCTGATCTGAAGAGGAGATTTCAGCTCTACAGGCCAGCGCACTCCATCAGAAAATTGGTCAGTTAAGTGATAAATTTTTTTTAAAAGGGAAAAGAATTTTTTGTGTTTCTGCACATGAGTGTCTAGAGATATTGTGAAATTTCAGATTTAGTTCACGCAATTCCAAACTACAGCTCTACGATTCATGCACTATATAATCTGATTTCTATTCTCTATAAAACGTCTTTTACTAGTTGGATAAGCTCCCTCTATTACAGTGTTATTCAATTGAATGTTTATGAGTAATTTTGCATGTGGCATATTATCATTGCCTAGTGCTAATCCTGTGCAGAGAGTGTGAATTCTTCCAAGTAATCGTTTTTTCAATATGAATTATTTCTGATGGAGATTGGAGATATGAATTGATGTTTGATCTACATAATGTTATAATTTCAATACCGTTGCCCGCCATCCGAAACCCACCTACTGTGAATCAGGTCGATGGACATTGGATATATGATTCAAGGAGGTATGTAATAAGTGTGTACCTGAGCGTGCTGGGAATAACCAACTGCACCTCCAATAATCACTTGTGAATAGCTTTGTCTATCAGTGGAACCGAGTGGCCAATCTATTGTTTTTGGAGTCCCCAACAGACGTATGTAATTCATGGGCCAATCATTACAGAAAGCTATGCAGTGTTGATGATAATTCGTGGAGTCCTCTGGTGCATTCAGTGTGGAGTCCTCTGGTGCATTTGGCGTGGATTCATCTACTTTGAACAAATTTATGTATAATTGTTAAACGAGTTGCCACTAGAGAGTGTCTACGCACAGAGAATCTTCAACATTTGTGGTATATGACTGTGAAAATTATTGTGGTGAATGGACAACACAGTGAACCTTAGTGCTGATAAAACGGAGAGTGCAGTTTAAAAAAAAAAAAAAACAATAGAATATCACAGTCGTCTTTGATTTATCCATACTTGAGTGTGGTGATTTTGTTGATACAATTGTAGTTATTTGGAGTAGACCTAGTTATATAATTGTAGTTTTATAATTGTAGGTTTACATGCAAAGCTCAATGAATATATATTAATCGATATCGGTTGGGTCATACACCTCAGGTATATCAAATGATTCATGTCATATTCATCAGCCTCCAAAGACAAGAGCAAGTATATCAAATGATTCACGCCCATTATTAGAACAAAGTAAACTGGCTACTATCTCTTCTGGTGAGATGTTGGATATATTGTAATCAATCCCTCTTTATGCAGTAAATTTTTTTGGGGGGGTAACAAAATTTTATTTTGTAACTCAAAGTAATTTTACTTTGAGGGGGGGTAATTTGCAAGAGCATTGTAAGGAGTAAAATTTTGAAAGTTACTTGGAATTTGACTAGAGCCAAGTGCCAAGCTCAGTCATTTTTCTCATGTTTCAACGATTATACGAGGGTCAAGGCCAAGCCCCGATAAATCATTTTTTTGTATGATGTGTTGTTCATTTTGATATCTTTTGCTTGATTCTTTTTTGGTGCGAAGATTCAACACTACAATGTCAAAGTTAATTAATTTGTTCTCTGACTCCGATAAACTTGAAGGCACAAAATCATACAACACATGGAAACTTCTCATTGAAAGCACTTTCATTTATAATGAACTTTGGTGTGATATATGTAATGAAGATACTAAGTCAAATAAGCCTACAGATGCAGCCACATTAGCAAAATGGGAAGTTAAAAATGCCAAAGAATTAGCACTCATTAAATCTTCAGTTAATGATGAGATGTATGTCCACATTGAAAATACTACTGATGCATGGTCTGCTTTGAAATTTTTTAAGGATTTATTTGATACTCAGCCTGAATCAAAGAAAGTTGATCTTCAATTAAAGTTGCTCCGACAGAAATTGACTGAAGGAGGTGATGTACATGAATATATTTCCAGACTTAAGAACATTAAGAAGGAAATACTAAATGTTGGTTTTCAAGTAGTAGATGATAGTTTCATGACCACAATTTTAATTGTTGGATTGCCTTCTTCCTATACACAGTTTTTGGAAACTTTACAAGTAACTGGTAAGTTAGAAAAGCTTACGTTTGATGAGCTAAGTGAAATGTTATCTCAACACAACAAAACTTTTGGAAAGAAAAAGCAAGTTGGAGAAGATGTTTTTTTACAGAGGCCAGCACAAGTAAATCTTCAACTGATAGTTCTAGAAGCAGAGAAAGAGGACATTTTATACAAGGTTGTGGTCGAAGCCAAAGTAGAGAAAACAATTTTTCAGACAAGAGCAATTTTCAAGGCAGAGGAAACAGTCAAGGCAGAGGAAACAGTCAAGGCAGAGGGTATTTTCAAGGTAGAGGGTATTTTCAAGGAAGAGGAAATAGTCAAGTCATAGGCTATTTTCAAGGCAACAGTCAAGGCAGAGGACAAACTCCACACAGAGGTCAAAACAAAGCCAGAGGATAGAATTCAGGCAAAGAAAGAGATTTAAGTCAAATTGTTTGTAGAAGATGTAACAAAGTTGGTCATTATGCAGAAGATTGTCGAACTTCTATTGATAAAATTTCCAAGTTTCATCAAAACACAGCACAGTTTGCAAATGATCGAGATGATGATGGTTCAAAATATGTCTTTACCTCATCTTCAGCATTATAGATTTCCACTGATTTTCAAAGTGATTATGAAGATGCTTGGATTCTAGATTCAGGAGCATCTCAACACATGACTTTCAGACGTGACTTCTTTTAGAATTTTCAAGAATGCCATCTTAATTTTGTCTTTCTTGCAGATAATACCAAACATACTCCTTATGGAAAAGGTGTAGTTAAAGTTTATTTACCTGATATTGGAGAACGAATGATTTCAAATGTATGGTATGTACCCACCTTTAAAAAGAATTTGTTGTCTTTAGTCACGATTCGATAAGTAGGACATCAGGTGATTATGGAAGATGGCTTAGTTAAGATTAATTCAATCAAACAGAATATAAAAATAGTGATGACAGGTTATGAAGATGGAAAACTATTAAGGATGAAAGGGACAGCTATCCCAAGGCATTCTAACTTTGCAGGAGCAGTAAGTACAGGTATTTCACCTATAAGATTGTGGCATGTGATATATGGACATCTCAACTTTGAAAGTCTCTCTAAATTGGAAAAACAAGGCATGGTTAAGGAACTTCCAACTTTCAAAAAGGAAAATACAAAATGTGAAGCTTGCAGGTATGACTGTAGAAATCGACTTAATTCCAGCATATGCTATATAAACTAATGTGCAAGAGAAGTAAGAAAGAGGCTTACCTCTTCCAAACGTTTGATGATGTCCACCATTGAGCACTTTTACCCAAATATTTATATCGGTAACAAGTTCTCAACAAACAAGCAAAGCAAGCATATAATGATAATATAAAATGTTAGCACATTAGATAGCATAAGCCATCAATATACAAAAAAAACATGCCCATGGATCATAACACATATATTTGCAAGATATCAATTGGACAAGAAAGGAGTATTTCTATTAATAAATGATCAGCAGAAGTGAAAACATTACAGACTTATGTGTCGGCACGGTTCAGAACCAAGAAACCGAGTTCCTTCCAACTGGGCCTCCACCACTTCAATCCTCCACCAAAGGCAAGCTCATATAAAGGAGACAAAGAGGTTCTCCATCAATAAGGGAAGATATTGGGGGTTGAACAATGTGTTCAGACTTAAAGGACAAAGGGATGCAGACTCAATATTGAAGTAATAATTTCTCCAGAGTAATTTTGCTCTCAAAGTCGAATTCTCTCCTCTTCCATAGCTCGGAATTGGCTTCTTTATGGCCTTCAAAATGCAACTGAAGGACCGAGTCAAAACATTTCCATTTTATGGAAGGCCAAGGATCAGAGATCTCATGTCGTGACATGGAAACTCGACATTTAATTTTGATTTTCTGGCACAAATCCCGATGTACGCGGGTTGTAGTCGAGCAGCCAGCGTATACGCTTGATGTATAGTTTTCAAGGTGCGTACAAGTGGAAAAATATTTATTTTTGTCTCTAGATTTATCAATCAGGCAAAGTAAGTCTGCATGGGGGAATGGAATAAGGCCCTCTCTACAAGATTGCATAGGGTGAGGAAAATCTTGCTATAACAGATGCAGTTTTGTAAATAGTAGTTTTTCTTTTTATTCTATAAATATCTTTAGAATAAAATTTCCATTTTCCTTCATTTTTCCATATTGTTATTTACTTTACTGCTATAATAAATCCTCTACTAACCTGTCTCATAATTGGCTTATTGGAAATTGTGCTACAAGCCTAGTACTCAATTTGCATGCAAATAACTACTCGAGTACTCGGGTAATGAGGAAATGCCTTTCATTTGGTGTAAAGCAGTCAAAATATGACTTATGGTCACACTTCATTGAAATAATTCATAATGATTTGTTTCCAAAGAAACCACAAATTATGCATAAAATGAACTTAGACACTCAAATTGACAGAAGATTCGTTATCTGTGTGATCACTCTCACCTTTAGTTAAGGACTTTATAAACAGGAATATGTAACAACTATAGGTGTCTTCTGGATAATTCTTGTGATATTCCCCTTGCTCAATAAATTTACAATCCTAACATAAATCTGCTTGGAAAGGACCCATGAAGTTAAGTGTTGACTGAGACCTGCATCTCAAAGCAACTCTTGTATCACCCCGCTTCCTAGACACCTATTATTCATAAATGCTACATTTATTACAAATCTAAAGGGTGAAATATGAAGTTTGAACAACTAGGAAGTTGAAAGCACTAATAATTGTGTGGGAAGTACAAGTAAACTCGTCGGGGCTATGGACGCTCGTTGGAAATGGAGCCATTCTTGTATGATACCGAGGAAACTTTGTCGGGGCTATGGATGCTCACTAGCAGTGAAGCAATGCCGGGAAAAGGAGATGAGGAACACACATCGCTCTAAAACCAGTCAGGCAAGAACTTTTGTGGTGTCGAGCTCCCTCTATATTCTTGTAATAAATTAACCAATCTTGTCTTTGATTGTCTCATTGGAATTATCCCAAAGATCATGGGTGTTATTACTACATTCTTATTTTTCTAGAAAGAGCAGGTGTTGTGGGGTCCATGGTAGAGGTCGATCTGTAAAAATTTTACAAATTATACATTTAAAGGTATATTATTTGAAGGTCCATTTGGAACAGAAATAACTAGTTCTCCCAACGAGTCGCCATTTGTTATGAGACACACAACAACCCACTAAATCTCTTGAGTCTTAGTGGGTACCTCTACTACCAAAATTTTGCAAGGTATTATTCAAAACTTACCCAAATAGTTATTTTCTTATGAGATTAATGTTTGTACACAGTCCTCAAAGTCAACTTGAGGCAAATTTTGTTAAGAGTACCCAATTCCATTGTATAGGCCTCTTATTTATGTCTTCATAATCCTTAAACACTTTTCGGAACAAAAACATCCAAACAATAATCCCCAAGTCCTTATTCATATGACCTCAATCAAATATCGTCATCCCTCTAATCCCAAAACAACACCTTCACTTATACTCGATCGTTTTGATTACGACACTTCTACAACGTCGTCGGGAAAATGCAATAAGAGTTCACCCATCATGAGTTATCTTCTAGAGTCGACGATGATATCCTTGTTGCAACAAACCATATTGTTACACAAGTGTCAAAAGGGGGTTGTCCCTCAAATTTGCACAGGATAAGATGATTTACAATGCATGAGGTGGGACCCAACATTACCATGCATTCTGGTACAATTTAATATGACTTAAATTGAACATTGTATCTACACGAGGTGGTCATTCATTGACATACCCTATTTAAAAAAACATTTTCGTCACCGAGAAACATCATGGAATTTCTTCCTAGTCTCTATATGAGATATGCCAACAACGATATGTCTTGAGGCAAATCATCATATATTTGTCCCTAGCATGGTTCGACAATCCATATTAACCAATCGCTCGATGATGACACCACGACTTTTTAAAGTTAACCTTTCATTTAACCTTATATCACATACAAGCTCCTCCAACATAATTTCATGAAAGTAAAAGGGAGAGTTTTACCAGGGGTTCCACAAGTAGTTGAAACATAAAGTCTTATAAATGTATCGTCTACCATCACCTGGGACACATTTCGAAGATAAATATTAATATAAAATGCATCGTCATCGAAAAATGTCCTCACAATATCTACATACAAAGCCATTGCTTTTACAACCTCTCGATGAAGATATCGGAAAATTGTCTTCCCTATTGACTCTACTACCCCAACGACACGTCAACGGTAACAAACATCAAACTATCTTTGAAGAAATTAATGACGAGTAGTACGATTCTGACTAGGTCGGAGCTATAACGTGTTTTACATTAATTATACAGGGTTTGCAAAAAATTGAAAATATAATGGCCCTGTTAAAAGATAATCGACATCGCTCAGTCTATTAAACCACTAAAAAAATGTAAACATTGTTGTTGTAGAAGCTGGGTAAATTCCACTATGAGTTGTAGATCTCGGGATAACAGGTATATATTTTGTAAATTTTAAAATTATTGTTATCTGTAGAAAATTTGAAGATGAAGTAACTTGGTTTTGTGTGATAATTTTCACATGTGAAAAATGTCTTGAGTACAGACTAGAAAAGAAAAGAACTAGGCATTTGCCAGGCCTACCTTGCTTCAGGACTAGATTATTTTAATATTACAAACATGAGTAGCTGTGATGGGTGGGAGAACTATATGAAATATCATGAAATATATTATATGTTCCAAAATGAAAAGTACCCATCTGACGATGAGGACATTGATGAATACAAGAATATCAACAAAAGTGGCCTCCACATTGTAGTTGCTCACCCAACACTTTTTTCTTACAAGGATGCTGCAAAATGGTGTTTCATCCACATGCAGAATGAGACAACAATGATATTTTATGCTTTCGGTGTTTTGATCGCATCTCTCAAGGGCCAAAGATATCAGAATTTATTACAAAACCCCATATCCCACTGTGTCGTTGGATGAATCGTTCTTTGATCAACTCAGAATCGAGTAGAAGGATTTTGAAACCCTGAGGGAGGATTGGTTCATGGATGAAGAATTATCGATAAAGAAAGGTGAAAGGTATATCCCTACACAATATCTAAAGGACCCATACATAATCCTAAATGTGATGATTTCTGGGCTCTACGGCAAGGAAACCAGTACTCATTTCAAGATGGAATGGTTTCGGATGGCCTACAGAGTATCCAAGACTGGGAAAAAATTCAAATGGTCCAACATATTATGCTTCATCATCTCAACTCAAGCTCAGAAGGCCAAAGGTATGAAAAACCTCGGCTTTTACATGAACACCTACCTCGTGGATGCAATTTTTGTAGCACATAAATTTCATTCTTTCAATTGGGATTGGAATCCAAGTCAACCCCCAATTCATGTATATCGTTCTCACCTATGGGAAGTGAAATATAAAGAACACTTGTATGATATATGTGATCACTTCCTATCTCCTTTGTACAAATTTATTTTCGGGTTTTTCCCACATAGGATATCCCCGGGAGTCATCAAAGCCTTAAGGGAAATAGGGGATTGGTAGATGAAGAAGTATTATACTTATTTTAGAATATATGGAGCCATAGGGCCACCTCATTTGTTACCCAAATATGTACCCGATAAGATATTATCCAGAGAGATATCCTATCAGATAGTGGACAAGGGATTCGTTGCATAATTATCAGAGAAAAATAAAAGGTATTGGCCAATTTTCCATCTCCATATAGGTCAATACTCTTTGTTGAATAAAAAACATGTTGAAAAGGAAGATGAGATTCTAAGAGAGATATGTTTATGTACTGGAAACAATAAAGGGAATGATCCCCAAAGTATGGTACATGACCACATTAAGTCTATCACGTTAGCACAACAGGTTATTCATGAAGTTAATTTTGCATAGGATTTCTTCTGATGGGCCATGTATTTTGAAGAAGTACTAGATAGGCTCTCAAATGCATCAGCTAGAGAAAATATCCACAAAGAAGAATATGAAGATAGGGTATTGATGGTAGAACAATTCAAAATGATACTCAAACAAGATACAGAGAAATGAGAGGCCAAAGAACTATAAAGGAGGAAAAAACATGCAGAAATAGCAAGAAAAGTTGATGAATATGAGGAGAGATACCAACAGAGAAGGAAGGAAGAAGCTGAGAAGAAACAGGTCGAAAGGAGTAAAAGAAAAAATCAAGTTTCAGAGAAAACTAGGGAAAGACAGATAACCCAGAATCATAAGCTAAAGCTCAAGCAGACAAGGAGTTGGAAGTGAAAAGGAAATTAGAGGGAGAACAAAGTCTATTGGCTATTCAAGGGGAAGAAAGGAAAAAGAAAGAGGATGAGGAGAAAAGAAAAGAAAACAAGTCACAAGAGAAATAACCAGAACAATTGGATAGAGATATAATGATTAATCCTAGCACAAACATGATCCCAATCCTACTAGAAGAATGTACCCCTCTAGCAGCCATTCCAAGTAATCTTTTGTTCACATCTGCGGGACTTGGAATTGAATGTCCAGTTGTTGTTGTAGGAGAATACTACTACAGTCACAAAACCATAGCCATTGAGAAGAGGAAAAGCAACAAGAAAAGAGAAGGAACTAGTGTGAACCATGAAACATCTAAGAGAAACATTAAGTGGAAAGTGGGCCCAGATCCCAAGGAAAATGAAATACGAGCAACATCAGCACTTAATGCCTTCGTTGGGGCAAATGTAATGCCAGTCTATGAAGTTGTGTAATGCCAGTCTATGAAGTTGCAGAATCCCTTGATATAGAAAGAGCAAGGGTAGCTGAGCTAGAAGTTATCATTGATACTATCAGGGAAAGTGTGGCCAATGAATTCAGGAAGGAAGCCATGATAGTAGAACGCTTGCATCGGGAGAAGCTGGAGAAGCATTTGCAACTTCGGGAGAAGGAACTAAGTGAAGAATTTGAGAAGAAAATTAGTTTGACCCAAAAGTTGCATCAAGAAGAAGTGAAGAAGCTGAAAGACACGCATGATTAAGAAGGGATGAGACTCATAGGAGAATAACTAGAGATAAGTAAATATAATGAAAAAATAGAAAGCCAAGTTTGGAAATTGCAAAAAGGCAATGACCTCCCGCAAAAGGCCATAGAAGATAAGAAAAGTGGATCTGATGTCTTAGATATAATCATAATGGAAGCCACCATAACAAGTGAAGAACTTAGGAATATGCAGAAGAAATTCTTTTATGTATTGGACAAAATCGAAAAGAACCAATCTGAGCATCTTAAGTTGATCCCACAGATGAAAAGCATGAAATAAAAGTACCAAAAGGCTCATAGTGCATATGACAATATCACAAAATGGAAAGAGGATCATTAGAACATGCCTAACACTCTACAGTTTATACAAACAAATAGAGAATCAGGGACCACAAGCTCCTTAGTACAGGGATGGCTATTATAAACAATATGAGGAAGACACAAGAGGGAGTCAGTGAAGTATGCAAAATATTATGGAGAAAATCAAGCAGTCTACTTGAATAGTTCAGGATGAATCCTCTAGTAGCCTGAGAGAAAGGATCACCAGTCCATAAAATAATGGAAGATGCAGAAAAATAGAAGAAATCGTATCCTAAAGGCTATTGAAGCAATTAATGAAGTCGATGTAGGAATCTTGTATACAAAGCTAATGCAGCCAGTCAAACTGATTTCATTAATTGAAGACTTCATATGGTAGACAAAGCAAAGTTTGAAGGCAGAGATCACAACTCCAATCTGTGATAATGAAATAGACCTTGAAAGAATGTAGTTGAGTAGGATATAAACTATACTCGCGGACTTTAAATTATGGAAAAACTTCACGGATCAAATGCAAATGCCAAAAACCATTTGATGTTTGTAACAAATCTTTGTATTTTGATTCTTTTTTTGTAATGATTGTAAGATCCCAATCGGGAATGCAAAATGAAGTTTTGTAACTATCCTCTGACAGAGTGACAGTTACATGATACGAAAAGCCTCTCCTCATGTTCTATAAAGAAGATGGCTATAAAAAGTAAAGGAAGTTTGCACTTTGTATATGACGGATAGTATTATTACTTCGGAGTTAATGAAGAGAAAGAGGCATTCCAGAAATGTTTGGTTATTGTGAATGTATTTGAGACTTTTCTTAATGAATTTGTTATTAATTTGAGTATTGTAAGTATTTTGTATGGATTATTTATGCATTTTTCTTATATGCTCAAATTGTCACTTGTTTCTTTATTAAATACAGTTACAATGTTGTCCAACCAAGATGCAACTATTTGTGAATGTGTTTAATGACATTATTACTATCATTTATCATATGTATGTATGAACTCTTTCTAATTAAGAAGGTATTATTTTTAATTGTGTTTAATCTTCCTTAGTCTACTCCTAATCAGAATAGGTTCAATTTAGTTTAAGGTTGCATTTTGAATAGTTGTAGTGAGCATAATTTTAGTTTAGCTTCAGATTTTAATTCATATGAGAACCTTTTGTTCTCATATTCATATTTAGATAGTATATTTAGAGTGGAAACCAGGGCAATATACTGGTCGGAAACACTATCCTAAATGAGAGTGAGTTTAATTAGGACTTGCCATCGGGTGTTCTCCCTTTCCTGCTTGACAAGGCCTTTTGGACCCATCAACACAAGGGCACACCATTGAGATCTACTTTGTCAATGTAATTTGTTGAGATAACAAAATTCACTTTGCATTTATATTGAATGCACAAATCCTTATTGTTTCTAATTCAACACAAGGAGAAGGATTTAGGATGTACACATATGAGAAAGTTATGTTTCTTAAATATTGCTTTTTAGATTGAGTCTTGCTAGTTACTAGTATCAAATATTATGGGGATGAATTCCTTCTTAAATTTGAATTATGATGAAGAATAAAAAATTTCACTCTAAGTCACTCTAGAGTCAAGTATTGATAATTATTTATCCCCCTACTCCTTTATGCTCACTTATGGCCCTTGTTCAAATAAATCATTTAACATTCCTCTTTTGAGTGCTCGCTAAACTTACAATAGTTACAAACATGACTTTCTTCTAATTTGGCACAACACCCTACCCTTGTTCAAAGATTTAATCAATCATTGCTACATGGTAACACTAAATGGTTTATTCTATACACCATATTTGCTAATGATATTCATTCCTTGAATGGAATTAGCATTGTAAACATTATTCAACTTCCTTCAATTACTCTTATCCTTAGATAACTTGGCTCTGTGACATGCATTGTCTAAAGTACAAATGTTAAACATCTCAAGTTTCTTTTGAAATAGGGTAATTAGTAAACTTATGAATTTAGCAACTAATAGTGTTTCTTCATCTACTACTATGATAGGTCAAATGGTGTAGTGGTTGGATTCCTATATATAATCATATACCAATTGATTTAACTTATGTTATAGGTAGTACCATTTCTATTGTTGCTCCTATTAATTGGTGATATATTACTTATCCTTAACAAGAAGTTTGAAGTTGTCCTATGGCATGGCATGAGTGGAATCAAATGTATGATTGTGCTCACTCAATTCCTCCCATGAAAGCAAAGCTTCTCCTCACATACACAACTTTGTGAAGGCAACCTCATATTTGTCTATTCATTATTGCACTTCATAATAATAATAAATCTACCTCAACTACTCACCAGATTCTAGATCATCCATCTAGCCATCACAATGCAAAATTACCACCTTAGTCTCCACTTTGAGAAAGGAACCCAAATTAGGTAGTGGTAGAGGATTGGAAAATTTATTTGACTTCAAAATGTATTTGTCTATGGGGTTTCTCTAGGGAATACTCACCTACAATGTTGCAACTAATGCAGTCAAAATATTCAAAATCTTAGTCACATGGTTCATTTTTCCAACCATATCCACTTATACCATCAAAGTCGATTGTTTTACACCATTTTGTCACACCTAGCCAAGTGTCGCAAGTGTCGCATTTCACTTTGTTAAGTGTTGTAGTGTTGACATATCACCCTAAGTGTCACAACTGCAATCGGGTAATGTCATGGTGTAAGTGTCATACTTTTCTAAGTATTACGACCTAGACACCATGTAAAAATCACATGTCATGATCCCTAGTGAAGTTAGAGGAGTAAAACTATCATTTAGAGGTCAAAAACCCACCTTTCTCCTTGTCTTTATAGCCTTGTTTGACCAAGGACGCCCCCCTCCCCACTATGGGGGAGCGTCCCTCTTCCTTTTACAGTTCAAGGGGAGCATATGGGATGCCATGTCTGCCATTCTAGGGGGTGTCCGTGTAGTTAATATGTTTCCTTGGAGCTAAGGGAGTTATTTTGAGAAGGATTTGGTTTGTTTTGGTTGTTTCACATGCGATATGGTTCAACCACCTTCCATCCTATGTTGGGAGAGGTCCATAACCATGTGGATAAATAAAATATCAACCTCAAGCACCTAATCCTCAACCATTCCCATGATTCCCTATGTTGGTTAAGCCTCCCAAGTCCTATATAAACCAGGCCATTAATGAGTGAAAGGGGGAAAAGAGCTCATGAAAGGTATCAAACTTTTTATCTCAGACTTAAGGAGTATTCTGGCATTGCACATAAGGGGCTGAAAAGGATAATATTGGAGGAAGACTTGCAACACATCATGGTTGTAAGTTGTGTTGAGGAAAAGATATGAAATGATCTTACTCAATCATTTCAGATTCTTCTTGACTAAAGAAAAATAGACGGGAATATCACCCTATGTTTATACGGAACAAAAAATAACATCCTAACTCACAAATATTGATTGCAAGTGCTTAGGCTAGTCTTTTATAAATAAAACGATTGCTGGAAATTCATTATTTTTATGATTTTCTAAATATAACAGTCGTATAAATAAATGTAGAGACAGAAGTAAAGACACCAAGATGGTAATCAAGACAGATGACACATAAAGCAATCCTTTATTTCATTCAAATTCACCAAAGAGTCATTCTCTTTACAAAATATCGTGAAGAAATTTTGGACCAAAGTCAAACTTAGACATCCCCGATGGAACATACAAAAGGACCTATGAAAGAAAATCAAAAACTGAACTCTAAAAGTTGGATCAGCTTGCCACAAATTGTTGACCACTCGACTCTGCACAATATCATTTTTCATTCATGAAAACTAATTTACAAACAGAAAAGTCTACACAGACTATCAAAGATAGATCAACACCTCTAAAAAACAAGTGTCTGAATGATGTAATTCAGCCCCGAATCTTGTTGTTTACAATAAGACCCTGTTATCATAAAAAAGAATTAGGCTTGTGATAAATTAAAGAATGAATGAAAACTGAACTATCTCAGCATAAACTCAAAGAGCAAACCTTAGTATGCTTCTCCTTCTATCTTCCTCTTGTTCCTCCCTTTCCTTTTTTATTTTAAGCCAATTAGAATTGGTTGAAGAAGTTGAACTACCTCATTAGTTAAGTTAACTAAAAACTCAACCAACTTTTTAGTTAGGGGGAAAAGTAATAAATCATCATAAGGGTTATAATTAAATAATAACTAGTAGGTGGGACCCCTTGTGACTCCCATTTAGCTCTTAACAATAATAACATAACTAGTTAATTAAACAAGAACATCTCTCCTTGTAACTCCCATCATCACATGCATGTTTGACAATTTATCTCATTGATATTTGACATTATTTTCAAAAATGCATTACTCATATATCCAAAACAAAACATGATGTCCAAAACTTCTGAAGTCAACTGTCATCAACAATAAATAAAATAAAACTCAAAGTCCATATTTTCCACTCTAAGATGCAATCTTTCCTTGATTGTTGATGTCACCCTTTGATTTCCCTGAATTTTCCTTTGGCTGTGTTGATCCTTTAGGCCTAATCTCGTTGATCACGTGAGAACAATCATCCCTCAAATGCATCCGGGAAGACATGGATTTATCAGAGCCATTGGAGGGTGAGGAAGGGGCGGCAGTGGATTTTCCTTTGTCAGGAGCATGGTGGGCCTCAGTTTTCAACCTTTTGCTAGCATGAGAGGATTGAACTGGTGAGTGGACAGGTGTAGCTTGGACAATCTAGTTAATAGGCGAGGGAGTAGGTAAGGACAAATTAGGCCAACCACGGTGTTGGGAGACTGTCGGGTGGACAATCTCTTTCCATCCATCATTTTCGGGAAACCCAGGTTGCAATGAGACATGAGGTGGCACAGGAATACCAGGGGCTTGTGGAGCTAGTTTGGACCACTCCTTGCCCAATCCAATTGAAAAATATGGCCTGAAACAACTGGCCTAACTCTTGCGAGTCAACATCAAAGTGTATGGAGAATCTTGTCTTTCTTAGGCCCCTATTCCAATTACCTCTCCATCGATTTCCTCTGCCATTGCTACCTCGGTTGAAAAAAATCATTCCTGCATGCATGATTGATTAGAAAATAGTCTTTTTAACAACCATACAAGACTACTCTTTTAAAAATATGAAATAGATTTTGGCTCAACAATATATCAGACTCATGCAATCCAATCCATACAAATTGTTTAACCGATGTCGATGAGCAGGGGGTGAACAAAAGGTTTTGGGATATATGAGGGGTTTGTATTGAGCGAAAAATGATAAAATGAGGGGGAAAAGAACATGGTTACTGCTCAAAGACAACCACAATCAACTGTAATGCAAACCAAAGAAAATATCACTATGATCCAACCAAGAAATTGTGACTTCAAACTGCTTCAATACAGAATTCTTCTTGATCGTAATTAAATTTTAGAACAGGGACTGAAAAATGAATGTGGGAAGGTGATGGGGTTGTAATTAGCAAAAAGCGAGATAATGATAGGGAAAGAGAGTGGATATTGTTCATAAAATTAATTAAGTAATCCATAAAACCATCTTGTAAAAAGAAATAACACCAACCAAACGACCACTGTGACCCAAAAACAACTACTATGTAAAGTTCAAACAATCAAGTGCATTAACTTGCTCACTATTAGTAATCAAATATTTAACACAATGTCATCAAACAAGACAGTATGCCTTCCACAACGACCTGTAGGGAAGCCCTGTTTCTTCTCACTTATCTATTTAATGTTTTAAAACATTCCCAAATGAATACACAGTCAATTATTTCCACTCTGTTCAACGCCAACTTATCAACCACTGCCCACGAATTATTCCAATCATCAAATACAGACACAAAAATCGTGTCTGATATCGTCCTCTAATTCATTTAATAATTAAATTGTAATGAGATTATACTGACACATATCCTCTACATATCTCTGTTATGAAACATGATATTCCTCGAACATACACAGTGGACAGTCAAACACAACGATCCATATTTCAATTGCAAGGATCCTGACTTGCCATTTAAACACATAGACAACAATCACCATTCAATTCATACAATGTTGAGGAATACACAGACCATTTAACAAAATGCAAGGGCTTTTTTGTGACTGTACAGGTCTAAATATTTTGAATCTGAACGTCCACAATGTCGGGCTATCAATCCAATACAACGAGGCAGCAATAGTATTTCTCAAATTAATCAAATTGCTACAAGGCCATATTTAAAACTCGTGACCCTCTCTGATGGCATAATAAAAAAACCATAACATATATAGTGAATGGCCATGCAGACATAATTTCAATACTCCATTCGACAATTTAAAACACGTAGTCATAGCAATCACCATTCAACACATACTAAAGGAACACCACACATACCCACACATCACACACGAAGCATCGATGTGCATTAATCAACTGTAAACTAATGTTGGGTTGTCAATTCAATAATCACAATGTAACAGACAACGATTGTGTATTCGATTTAACCAATCATCCAATTAACCATGTTGAGCTTATCCATTCGATTATAATAGAAAATGTAGTGATTAGATACCAAAACCAACACCACTGTCAACATAATCAACGGGGCGAGCCACTAATCAAACTCTGTCGACAATACACCACAATTCATAACAACCAGCAGTATACCCGACATGCCATAACGGCTCCCTCTGTCCAAACCCGGGCTTTGAGAAATCAATGGTTTTCTCTGTGGACCAACACAAGGAACTGGAGTTGACTCCCATCATTGGTGAGAACCCCCGAGCCCAACGGTGCACAAACAGGGTATACCATAATAACCTCGCAGACAGGGTGATAAGCCCCGCAATAGGAGAGACTATGAACATAGAAGCAAAGCTTCATTCTGGTCCTTTAACAACCCTTAGAACACGCAGGGTATAACCCTCGTGGTTTTCCCAATCAACCCGAGAATGTTGAGATAGGACAGGACCAAAAACTAACAGTCACCTTAAGCAAGCCCTTTGGAAAAATATTCATCATAACCCATTGCGTAACATTAGTAACATGAACAAACTCATACCCAAGTGAAGAAAAGCGCAGTGACACAAGGCATTCAAAACCAGTAAACCCTATAACAACAAAAGACTGGGTATGGGATACGAAAGCATGGAGACAACCAACCACTCTAAACCAAATGAAAACCCTCCAACTAAAACCAACAAGGATGATAGAGAGCCTTTATGGATGCCAACACTCAGAACGACCAATAACATTGTGACTTCAAACATTATTGCAATGAAAACCACCAACGATTCATTCCATAAAACTATCTCCAATTAACACAGTTGTCAGACTTAAGGAAATCACAAACCCATACATGCCAAGCCACTATCTATTTCATAACCAGAGCAAATTCATGGATGGAAAAAAGACATACCTGTAATCAAGAGAACCTTAAAAACGCGAGTTAGTTGAGGGGTTCTTCCTCTACTTGAAAGTCGGAGCCTAACCACAACAAACACAGTTGAACAATAGCTCGACTAGGGTGGCGGCCAATGGAAAGAGTAAGGTTGACGTGCAGTAAATGCACGTCGCCTCCACCCCCAGTCAATTAATTTCTTAGTACATGCCAGCCAGCTTCCCATTAACTCATTCAATTAAACCATGTATTGAAACCATCACCCACTAATTTCCAATAGCGCGACCCATAATCACATTTATCCATTTCTATACCATAATGCATATCAACTATATAACTCAATAAATCGCATAGCCATTAACTTATTATCTAGGGTAACAATCATCATTTCAATTTCAATGCATGTAGAGTAGTATATTTGCATAGTTTAATTCCTTCTTTTTTCATTTTGTTACATCGCTTTTATTTCTTTCCCACTGTTCTTATAAATTATTACTAACATGTCTCTTGTGCAGGTGTCCAAGAAATGGTAACAATGGATAACATAGGCCGTTGTAACATAAAATTTGAGCCTAGAGCAGCAGAAAAAACACATAACATGCCTTATCCATCACCCAATTGCCGCAATTAGAACCAACACATAATAAGTCTTATCCATTGCCAATAAAAACAAGATCTCATCATCCATGTAAGCAGTGTTGAACAGTAGCACAAACATCAAATAAGAACCAGATCTGATCTCCAATCTACAAGGGGGTCCCACCTATTAGTATTATTTATCATGTTAGCTTTATAATAATAGGCTTTAGCAACACTTTGTGGGCAAAAACTTCATTGTGATTTTAATCGTCAACAAACTGGCTACTCCACAGGGAAAAAAAAATTCAACAGATTTAGAACCCAGAACTCATGGTTTCGCAGACCAAGAACAGCGAGTCAAGAAGATACAACCAGGAAGATTATGCAATAGGGGGAAGTGAGTGGATTTAATGGAAAAATGACCGGGAATTTGAGAATAACTCATGAAAAGTGTTAATTATGAGGGGATTTTTCCATGTATGCATAATCATTCAACCGGAATCTTCTCTTAACTTCAAGGAGAAAATTTATGGACTTGCTCTTTAAAATATCAATGGATGAAGAAATGGAAATAAGAGGCGGGAGATAACCAATTCTTTATAAGACATCAGTGGAAATAGATAATAATTTGGGGGTGCCTTCAGGGGAACATCGTAACAGTTGTGTAAGCTTGATTGTTATTGACTAGCAATGCTTTGCAGGAGTGTCACTGTGTAAAAACTGATCCAACATCTTATTCTTGACCAAAATAAACCAAAAGATGGTAGGAAACAAAATCATGACATAAGTAAAATTGAAAAAATTAAAACAACAGCAATGACAGAAATGGAAAAGGATCAAGCAAGTTATAACATGGAAAGAAGAAGTCAAACTATTGTAAAGCAGAAAAGAGAGGCACAAAAATGAAAGCAGAGCTAAGCTACTAGTATATAGAAAATCCAAACAGCATTAGAACTTTTCACATTGGTCCCTCGCAATGTTTCAAGTGAGAACCGTTAGTACTTTAGGAAAACAATTTCTCCTGTAAATCCTTTAGAATGTAAGAGTTAGTATCCAAGACAAAAGCAATTTGAAAGGATCCAGAAATAACGCTTGGAACTCCGAGGTAATTATCAACCCTTTAATTTATATGATTAGATCATCAAGGTAGATATGGATGTTTATCAATTCATCAAGAGTTGTGCATATAGGTCTTTTAAAAGAGGTACTTGCATCAAGTAAGCTAGAAAGCAGGGATTTATAAGACATGGTACCCCAATTAGTGATAAGAGTGATTTTTTGAAAATCTACCCCTTTTACCTTGATTTTCCTGTAAACCCAAAAAATGTCAAGTAAGGGCCTCATTTGTGACCTTACAACCTTTTGCAGAAAAATTTCCATATTGAGAGGAGGAAAAGGATTTATCATAATATCATGCATGTAAGTGCAAAAATTAATGCAAGTTCTAATATGATCAGTGGTCTTCGAAATAGGCACCCAATTGAAAACCCATTCAGGATAGAATAGAAAAATAATCCCAGCCCTTAAGAAATCTTCCAACTCCTTTTTAAAAGTTGATTTAAATTGCAGAG
The DNA here is from genome assembly GCA_009831015.1 of Picea engelmannii. NCBI lineage: Eukaryota > Viridiplantae > Streptophyta > Pinopsida > Pinales > Pinaceae > Picea > Picea engelmannii. The sequence goes on from ML777745.1 coordinate 203,150, forward strand.
TTAATAGGTCTTTGTTCTTGCATAGCTGGTTTCATGCCTTCCTTGATGGGGATAGCATTTTGTGTAAGACCAGGATAAAAACCACGAAGATCCTCATAAGACCAAGCAAAAACATTTTGAAATATACCAAGTAGCTTGGCAAACCTCATTTCTTCTTTATGGGAACATTGGGTACTTATTTTGACATTCTTTGAAGATTTGAGTGCCCCAATATTCCAGGAGATGGTTTCACCCACCTTCCTTCGTAACTCCTCTTCTTTATTTTGTTCTTTATTGACCACATCATGCAATGAAAACGAACCCACAAGAGGAATCAAGCCCTTAAGAATCTTGTTGTCTTCTATGGATGTCATTTCCTTGGGCTTAAGAGGTTCATATTGAATGAAAGCACAAACGCTCTCATCGTTAGGGAGGGCCTCCCAAGATTCTACATTTTCAAGGATATGTGGACGATATAGAGATTGAAAAGAACAATCAGGCATGTGATGCAAAGGTTGTTGATTAGGAGAAGATGCAAAGACATCTAACCGATCAGCCATTTAATTCAACTCCCTCTTAACATGAGTGATGTTGAAAGATAAAAGGTTCGAGATAAGCAACCAAACAATTTGGGTGTATCGTTCTATCAGCTTGTTGCTAGGAGAGCATATCTTACGTATCAGGTTCACAACAAGCTCAGAATCTCCAAAAACTGAAAGGTGACCACAACCAAGATTAAGGGAATTTTCAATGCCTAATAATAAAGCTTAGAATTCAGTGACATTGTTTGTACAAGCAAACTCTAACCTGTAAGACAAATTATAAATTTTCCCTACAGGGGAAACCATTTTGAGGCACGGATAAATGCATCCCATCGAGTGAGAGGTATCCACCTGTTAAGGCTTGCCAATATCTTCCCAAGATAATTGAGTAATTGCTTACAGGCATATCAATTACCTGAATGCTAAGGGTTGTCCTTATTTCAAGGTGAGTGCATAAAACTAAGGTCACATCCTTGATCTCGCCTATGGTTGTTTGTTGTAGACTATTATAGGAAAGCATGCTTCTAGCATTTTCATTTGTACAAGACAAGCCTAGCTCTTCCATAATAATATTCAACATCACACTAGGGCCCGAACTGCCATCAATGAGGCAACAATGGGCAATCTTATCCATAATTTTTACAGAAATATAAAAATGGGGATTTTTTACAGTGTGTCTAAAGTTATGTACACCTACTTTATTTACAGACAAATCCTCTTCGATCACCTCTTCAGAGAGGTTGGATACAACGAAATCTTTTAGTTCCATGAATTGTTTCAGATGCCTCTGTTGCTCGGGGACGACAACCATGTCCAGAAGGGTTGCATCTACTTTGATGTTGGCCAACTGATTCAAGATGTTGTACTTGGAATAGGGGAGAGGGGAAGTAATTCCTTGACTCTAAGGAACCTTAGGAACCTGAATAGTAACAGCGGGTGAAGATGATTTCGAGCTAGAAGAACTGTTGGGAGGCTCAAATTTTCCCTTGGGAGCATAGGCTTTATTCCTAGTATTTATGACCATGACGTCTTCTGGCTCTACAAAATATAGGACAGCGATAGTAGCTTTTGGTCTCTTACCAAATATCTTATCTCTGGCACTCTTCTTTACCTCACATGTGGTTTCTTTGTGGTGTTCCTCGCAGAAGTCACACCAACTTCGAGGCAATATAGCTTTAGGCTGAAAATTATTTTCAACTAGATTTTTAAAGGGGGGTGCAGAAGAGGATGAAGCTCCAGGGGTGAGAGGGGAGAAAGTTCCCTTTCACTCGAACGCTATCATACGATTATTCATGTCTTGTACTAGCTGTAATAGGGTGGACATGTCTATCTATCTAACCGATTCTCCCAGAGGAAGACATGTCCTTCAAGTTGTTCTTCATTCTCTGAACAAGTATGCAGAGTGGAACCAAGATTATCAATGGCTTTTTCCTCAAACCTATGACGGTAGGGGGAAGGTAATGCATTGTATTAATGCATTAAAGTAGCTTGGTTCTGAGGTCAAATGAGTTCAGGGATTTGATTGTATAACTTGGTGAAACGCAAGTTGAAGGATTTGATGGTCTCACCATCCTTATAGGTGATGTTATTGTATTCCCGTAACTTCTCGGCTGGGCTTTCAGATTTCCCATAAGTGGATTGAACCAATAGATTAACTCCTCCCAAGTAGACAGAATCTTAGGAGGAAGGTCAAAGAAATCGGTCACAGCCTTTCCTTCCAAGGAATTGACGAATAAGTGCATGCAAGTATCATTGTCATTGGCTCCTATTTTATTACAAGCATTAGAAAATACCACCAGGTGTTCGTTTGTAGTGCTAGTGTTATTTCCTGAAAACCTAGGAAGATGTTCTTTGAATTTAGGAAGTGGACAAGTAGCATGTGCTAGGTTAAGAGGAGAGGGCACACGCCACGGTGTGGTTGTGGCGTCTTCTTCAAACTATAAAATCCCATACTTTTTAATGACTTTGGTGGAATTTGTGGTAGATTGGACACGGATATGGTGGCTATATAATCTACCAATCACTGACGAAGATGAAGACTGAGAAGAGGAAGAACTTCTAGTGCCACTAGAGCCACCACTAGATGTCATCTTATGGATGATAGATGAGGGAAAGAAAGACGAACTGGAAGAATTAGACAAAGTTCTCCTTGGAGCACTCTGTTGGGTAGATAACACAACGTTCCTTCTTCCTATTTCAGCAATAGGATTAATTTCAGGTGATAAGCCTCTTCTTCTTCTAGAACCACGAGAGTTTAAGGACATGAAAGAAAGGCCAAACTAATGAAACAAGAAGGTTATTGTTGATTTCCAGGTTGTCTACGTCTAGCTTCCCAACATTCTTGGGCACTAATATCTCACTCAATTGCTTCCCATGAATGGTTAAGTTCAGCACGGGTATTGCCAGTGTCTAAAATCGTGTTAAACAGATTCAAAGCAATGTTGGTCTGATCTTGAAGACTAGGCTCAATATTGGGCTACCTTGTAACAGCTACAGTGATTAAGAAACAAAACATTCAAAGAATCAATATAGATGTATGGATGAAAAATCGAGTGTAAAAATTAACGAGAGAGATATTGAAGATCTCCCCAGTATGGTCGCCAAATAAATGTTGAGGAAAAGATATGAAATGATCTTACTCAAGCATTTTCAGATTTTGCTTGGCTAAAGCACAATAGACGGGAATATCACCCTATGTTTATAGCCAACAAAAAATAACATCCTAACTCACAAATATTGATTACAAGTGCTTAGGCTAGTCTTTTATAAATAAAAAGCTTGCTGGAAATTCATTATTTTTATGATTTTTTGAATATAACAATTGCTGAAATAAATGTAGAGACAAACGTAAAGACACCAAGATGATAATCACGACATATGAGACATAAAGCAATCCTTTATTTCATTCCAATTCACCAAAGATTTGTTCTCTTTACAAAATCTCGTGAAGAAATTTCGCACCAAAGTCAATCTTAGACATCCCCGATGGAACATACAAAATAACCTCTGACAGAAAATCAAAAACTGAACTCTAAAAGTTGGATCAACTTGCCACATATTGTTTCCCACTTGACTTTAAACAATAGCCTTTGTCAGTCATGAAAACTAATTCATAAATAGACAATTCTACACAGATTATCAAAGATAGATCAACACCTCTAAAAAACAAGTGTTTGAATGATGTAATTCAGCCTTGAATCTTGTTGTCTACAATAAGACCCTGTTATCATAAAAAAGAATTAGGATTGTGATAAATTAAGGAATGAATGAAAATTGAACTATCTCAGCATAAACTCAAAGAGAAAACCTTAGTATGCTTCTCTTTCTATCTTCCTCGTGTTCCTCCCTTTCCTTTTTATTTTAAGCCAATTAGAATTGGTTGAAGAAGTTGAACTACCTCATTAGTTAAGTTAACTAAAAACTCAACCAACTTTTTAGTTAGGGGGAAAAGTAATAAATCATAATAAGGGTTATAATTAAATAATTACTAGTAGGTGGGACCCCTTGTGACTCCCATTTAGCTCTTAACAATAATAACATAACTAGTTAATTAAACAAGAACATCTCTCCTTGTGACTCCCATCATCACATGCATGTTTGACAATTTATCTCATTGATATTTGACATTATTTACAAAAATGCATTACTAATATATCCAAAACAAAACATGTTTTCCAAAACTTCTGAAGTCAACTCTCATCAACAATAAATAAAATAAAACTCAAAATCCATATTTTCCACTCTGAGATGCAATCTTTCCTTGATTGTTGTTGTCACCCTTTGATTTCCCTGAATTTTCCTTTGGCTGCATTGAGCCTTTAGGCCTAATCTCGCTAATCATGTGAGAACATTTATCCCTCAAATGCATCTCGGAAGACACTGATTTATCAGAGCCATTGGAGGGTGAGGAAGGGGCAGCAGTGGATTTTCCTTTGTCAGAGGCATGGTGGGCCTCGGTTTTCAACCTTTTTCTAGCATGAGAGGACTGAACTGGTGAGTGGACAGGTGCAGCTTGGACAATCTGGTTAATAGGAAGGGGAGAAGGAAAGGACAAATTTGTCCAGCCACAGTATTGGGAGACTGTCGGGTGGACAATCTCTTGCCATCCGTCATTTTCAGGAACCTCAGGTTGCAATGAGACATGAGGTGGCACGGGAATACCAGGGGATTTTGGAGCTTGGAAGGGAGGCCTTTCAGGCCTAGGTTGGAAGACTCCTTTCCCAATCCAATTGAAAAATCTGGCTACAAAAAACTGGCCTAACTCTTGCGAGTCAACATCAAAGTGTATGGATAATATTGGCCTTATTTGGCCTCTGTTCCAATTACCTCTCCCTCGATTGCCTCTCCCATGGCTACCTCAGCTGAAAAAACTCATTCTTGCATGAATGATTGATTAGAAAATAGTCCTTTTAACAACCATACATGACTAGACTTTTAAAAATATGAAATATATTTTGGCTCAACAATATAACAGACTCATGCAATCCAATCCATACAAATTGTTTAACCAATGTCGATGAGCAGGGGGTGAACAAAAGGTTCTGGGATATACGAGGGGTTTGTATTGAGCGAAAAATGATAAAATGAGGGGGGAAAGAACATGGTTATTGTTGTTCCTGAGTTTTTACTTTAAGGCTCTAAAGTACATCATCAAGGCATCCAAAAAGAAACAGAGTGCTAAGGATAAAAAGGCGGGTTACATCCGAAAAGAATGAAAGGATTATGGTTGATTCCTTAACTGTCTCTGTCTAGCTTCCCAGTTTTCCTGGATAATAATGTCTGTTTCAATTACTGCCCATGAAAGTTCTAACTCAACCCAATTATTTGTTGATCGTAGGATGGTGTTAAATAAATTCAAAGCAATGCTTGTTTGATCTGACAGTCCAGGTTCGATATTAGGTTGTCGTGTAACTGGAGCAGTCATGAGGGAAAGAGATTGAAAGAAAAACTCCAAAAAACCTTGAATTAATAGCATGATGAAACTATAGGTTGTTTTTTGTATCTAAGCTAAATTTTTAAAAATGAATGTGCATGAAATGAAAAGAAAACATAGAGATGTCGAGAAAGGTGAGGCATCAATTAAAGAGGAATCTCACTTTGTGACAAAAGAAGAAAAATAGTTAGGAAGAATTCTTAATGAAGCATATGATATTGAAATCTAAAACATTGGCAGGTCTTGTATCTATTGATAGTTGATACAGAGGAAAGGTTGTAAACGATTAAATTGCAAGAATAATTAATTACCACAGTAGAGGTTGTACTAAATTGTAGTTAAGCATTCATTAAAAAGATGTATGAAAAACATGAAACAATGAATAAACACATAACTCAAACTTGACTAGATCTGGAATCTTCAATCTGTGTTCGTATTAATTCAAAAATAATATTCAAATTCTTCTTTACAATATGCCCAGAAAAAGCCCCTAATCAGTATCCTGAAAATTATATTTATACCAAATCCCTCAAGATTGTTGGTTGGTGATATCCTAATTCTTAGGGGCAAACAGTTACAAGAATTGCAAACCCTAACCATTTGCATGATTATCATTTATTTTCCTATCGTCTCGATAATATAAGTTTTCAAAATGATACTTCATTGTTTTACTGAAGTATCTCCTTCTTTTGACCTGATACATTCAATACATTTTTCAAGAAGATGTACGAAATTTCTGGGAGGTTCTGGAAGATCCTTTGCTTCAAATAAATAGAATTTTCTCTGAGTTTCTGGAAGCCGATCTTCAATCCCCTTACCAATAAACTTAAATGATTGCAACTTTAAGTTGGGCTTCACTAGCCACCTGTCTATTAGAGTAATATCCATTTCCTTTAACTATGAAATTTCCATTTGAAATTTGTTCAAACCCTCTTTGAAATTCAATTGGTGTCTTACAATGTTTATCTGTCCTAATTACCCAGTGCAATTGTCTCTTCCAATACCTAATGATTCCTTGTCCAATAAATCAAATATTCTTTCACAATCATCTTTGATTTGCTTGACTATTTTCTTATATTTTTCTATGTTGTTTTCCCATACCTTGAGCATAATATCGCCTCTAATCTGCTCTGTGACACAAAGCTTTAGAATTTTCGATACTTCTTTGTTTTCAGAACATACAACTGTCTTTTGGAAAGTGGCCCTTGCTGCTTTACCTTCTTTTTCTTTAAAAATAACATTATCAAAAGAATTGCTTGTTTCCTGTAAATAATTCTAAATAATCTCTACTTGGGAGATTACTTTTTGTTGCTCAGCTTCTACCTTTGCATGTATTTCCAATGATTGGTCCTGAAAACCTTTCAGCTCTATAACTTGGCCTTTTATTGAATTCAATTTATCCTGTAGTTGTCTTACCAATTCTTCTTTCCGAATAACTTGTATTTGGCTAGTCTACATCTTTTCATTCATCTCGTCTAGACTTGTCTTAAGCGATTGAATTTCTTTCTTGTCAATAGCTCTGGACTACTCTAGACCTTTATTTATTTCTGCTTTGATACTTTTCTCGGTATCTTTTAATTGATCTTGTAACTGGGTTGTCCTGCAGTTACTATGTTCCAACCTTGCTCTCATATTGCTAACAGTGAATAGATTTGATGTTTCCAACGCTCCCATGGAGCCCGCCACCTCTGTAGCGAAATCTCCCTCTTCCAAGTTTTGCCCATCCATCAGCACCTTGTGTTTCTTTACCGTACCACCTTCTCTCATATATATCTCATGTTTTAATATAGCCTTCCTCATTTTACTAAAGAAGTAATCAGAGGGAGGAATTTCATCTCTGGAGATAGGGTCGAGGTCACTAGCATATATGACTCCTACCTGAGGGAAACCAAAAGTAGATTGTATAGGGGTCAAGGAAGTGATGGGGTTTCCCAACTCTGTGGATTTTGTTTCCCCCGTTGTCTTGGGAGTATCAATATGAAGAGTAGATGACGTAGGGGGGGGAGATTGACTGCACTCGGGAGGTGTCTCAGACCCTTTTTCTGTTTCTGCTCCTAGATTCTTTGTCCGTGGGACTTCTTTGTTTTGTGAAGACCCTTCGACCCCCTGTGGGTTTTCCTTGGCATCTGCTTTGTTCTGTTCTTTTTGTCTGAAGCTTGGGGGAATTTTTTCTTTTTCTAGAGGGGATGTTGTTGCTTCTCCCTACAATACTTTGGGCAAATTTCTTCGTCTATGTCTCTAGAAGGTCAGAAGACTGGTTTGCAAATAAGATGATAGCGCCTGCACCCTGTCTAACACTTCCTCATAGGTTTTGACCCCTTTGAAAATGTCATCACGAGGGGATTCCTCATGTTCAAATGATTTCATTCCACAATGGGCCATGTGGCTTCCCACTGTTTGATAAGGGTTGTGTTTCCTGTGTTCGAGATTCACCAACTTGACCTCTTCAAGAGTTGTGGCTTCAACTTTGGAATGACCCAGATTTAGCAGCGAAAACCTTTCAATCTGTACAAGAAATATTGGCCAAAATTTATTTTGAGTTGTCTTCAACTCTATCCCAATACTGCCTATTATTATCTGATAAGTTACCTCCCTGCATACCAATCTGTCAAGGAGGAATTTCAGAAGTGCATGAGGAGGGATAGAACCTCTGAAAACCCTGATATAGGAGAAATTCTCCTCAATAAACCAATCGGCAACCTTCTTGAGGTTGTGTATGAACGACTCTGATATACGGGGGGGTACATAGCCATACATCATCTGATGCACCGGTATCACCATGAAATGGAAAATTTTGTAAAAGGAATCTTTAGCATTTTCTTCCCACAACTTAGAATGATATTCATGAATCGGTTCAGGGCAAGCTGGGCTCCAAATCCAATTCATCAAAGGGAAAGGAGATGTGAAACATATAGCGTCCATGATGTATGCTGACATGTAAAAATCTATTGGTCTACCACTGGACCTCGCGGTTTGATACTCCATAACCTCCTTAGCTAGGTTTTCTGAAAGTATTTTGTTCCATTTGAAGCTATAGCCTTCGGCTGCTTTATGTAAAAGGGGCACCCATTCTGCAGGAAAATGGGTAGGACTTTTCTTTCTGAAAAGTATACATAACATCATAGCCACATAAACCATGTACTCATTCAAAGAGGTTGTGGCATAAACGTTATGGGTATCGGCCTTGAATTTTGGTGGGTGTCTCCACCAGTCTCTGATTATGCTGGGGTATGTTTGGTCTGCCTCTGTGCATTCTTTCCTTTGAAATTCACTTACGAATTCTTTGTTATAAATATGTTTAGAATTGGGAGATAGTTTGTACATTACTTGTATATGCTCCGGTCTGAAAGAGCCGATGACAACTCCTTGACTCTCCAAAATGCTTCTTGTCTGCACGTTTGTCCTCTCTAAAGCCTAACTGATCATATCGCTGTATGTCATGAGTCATGGGTGCTTAGCCACTTTGTGAAGTTCAGACTCTGCTATGTCCTGGAGTTTGTTTTCATAATCATCGGGAAAATTCTTGATTTCGTAGTCCAGGGTTTCGAAAAATTACCTCCAGGATTTGATGGAATCAATGGCATGCGGTGTAGTATCAGACATGACATCTCCTTCTGGGTTGGAGCTTTCAGTTTCTTCTTCACTTTCCTTAGGTGCCTTTCTAGGTGCCATAATGTTCATGTTTAGGATGAATTCCTGTCGTAGAGAAAAATGTGTAAGCTTGTTGAATGCAATTCACTTCTGAATTCAAACGATAAAAATGAAATTCAAAAAAAAATAAAGCAATCTTCTATTAACCTTTAACTCTTCTTACGACGGACGTACTGAGGCAGGTTGTAAAACTTTAATGTCTTAATGGGGAAGATATGCCCAGAGATACGCAATTAAGTCAAAAATATCTCTATTCGTCCGTTGCAAATATTATCGTATATCGGCGATTTCAAACTGGAGCTTTAAAAGGATTGCTTTCACTAAATCCTGAAATGTGAAAAGTCGTTTTAATCCTTATTAATCCCATTTTAAATTAACTTAAAATCGTTTTAAACTTTATTAAAAAAAATCATGATTTCGCATTTCAGCATTTTGGGGATCCTGTACCCATGAGGTATGTCATAAAAAAAACCCTGAATAGCGAAATCACGATGGGATTAGTTTAGACCTTGATTACTTATATTGATGCTTTAATAAATTAAGATTAGTAATTAACTTCTTCCTTTCGGAAAATTGGGGACCGGGAGTTCAAGGGCTAGCGCTTTGACAACACTTTGATACAAAGAAACCCAAAACATGAAAGATTAAGTTGTTGATGTGTTTAAGAATTTAATTAATCACAATTAGAGGATACTTTGTGAAACGCGCATCGGGGTTTATAGCACCTATTTTTTTCTTTTTTTTTTCCTTTTTTTTTATTATTGCTTTAATATAAAGCCTTTTCAGGATTTCGGCACCAGGAAATCTGGAGTTGTTAATTAGGAAAACATGCCTTGTGAAATGCCGAATCCCGAAATGCAAAAAATCGAAAGACTTTTGACTCTTTTTTAGGACTAAGGGCGGCTCCACAACTAACCAAAGCAAAGCTTCAATTTTAAAGGGATACAAAATTAAACTTTGTATCAACATTAGGCTCCATCTAGGGATCTCGTTTCCTTGTGGGACGAGAAGATCACGTAGACCAAGTGCCTTCATTTGGTAAATGGGGTCAATAATTCATCTTTGTAAAATAGACCGGGAGGGAAAACGAGACAAGACTTTAGGATCTTTGCGTTTGACTTTGAAAATTCTTCAAAAATAAAACATCTGATTTTCTTGAGTTAGGTTCTCAATAGATTTCATTTTCTGAAACTGACCTCAGATATGTATAAGATAATCAAAACCAAATTAACCATTCTACCAGGTTTCATATGATTCTATTTGCATCAAGGTAAAGTAAACTTAAAGGTGTCAAATTAAGAGATCCCAGAAACCTATAATGTGAATCCAGCTGAAAAAAGAAAAGTTACCAGAGCGTCTCGCAATTCATGTATAACAGCCTTATCAGATATAAAGGCATTGCTTCACTGCCAGTGAGCCTGTTTAGTACCTCGGTGAAGTTATCAGACTTCCCATATTGAATTTCCTTTCACCACTTCATTTTTTTATTATTATTATTATTATTTAAAAGCATTTAAATGTTGAGATGAGGGCAATCAATAGAATGAATTTTCTTTCTTCATCTCTTTGGACTAGATGGGGGCAATCAATATAATGAATTTCCGTTCACCATCTGTCTGTGTATATTTTATTTTAATATGAAGTGGGGGAAATCAATAAGTATGTAATATACTTGGGAAGGTATCTGCTTGAATTTTTTAAGAACAAAGGCATGTCAACTCACTTGAATAACTCTGGACTAATCTTCTCTCTTGCCTTCAAACATCATTGGCTTTGGGGAAAATCTTGAGGGAAACTTCTTGACATCTTTTTAAAAGAATTTTCTTGAGTAAAACCAAACAATTTATTCCTGTTAGGAAGGCTAATAAGGTTAGGATTAACCTAGACATACTTCTAGTTCATGTAAAGTTAAAGAACTATAAACTCAACCTATTCTCGTTTTTTTAAGTTTTTTTGAGTATTTTCAGAACCAAAGTGAGACCTTTGTTTTCTCAAAGAACTTATGATAAGCATTCAGGGTCATGCGAGAAAGGGGGCTTTACCGTGCTTAGGGGGAAAGTGAAGGGCTTCAGAAAGACTACTGCACACAAGACCATTTTTAAGACTTTCTTAGTTAGACTTTAAAACTTTTCCTTAAGTCCCTCTTTCTTCTTTTCTTCCTTTTTTTTTTTTTTTTTTTTTTTTCTGTAAAACTTCAATGATAGCATCGGCATTAACTGAACTAATAATTTATCCATTTGTATCTCTCAGGGTAATTTAACTTGAATTTTCAGAGCAGAATCTCATACCTTGGTAACTCCTAGTTTGTTGGCCAAAAGGTTGTTAATTTCTTACCTTTTTCATCGGAAGACAATTAATACACGTATATGTGTCTGTCGCCTTTTTAGCATCTCTAGTCTCTTGGTTGGTCAGTGATTTTTCTGAAAAATAAGTCAGCATGCTAATTGTCAGGAAATCTCATGAATAATATATATGTGTGTGTGTGTGTGTGTGTGTAAAAAAATTACCGAAGGAAATGAAACTATTCAGTAAGTCTGAAAACAAACCAGTATGTACAATGAGAGTTCAGAGACACATTACTGCATGAAGTGTTTGAGGTTTCACCCATTTACAGGGGCGTTGAGAATGTTTCCATCAAGATTTTCTAATAAAAAAGAATTTTTTCCCTCATAAACCGAAATCTTATATGGGTCGGACCAGATTGGATCAAACTTGCCATGTTTACCAGTGTTTTATCTCCTAGCTTCCCATTTCAGGACCAGATCACCAGGGAGGAAATCTGTATCCTTAGCTTTTCGATCGAATAAGGCCTTCATGTTATCCTGATATCTTTGTAACCTTTCATTTACTTCGGCTCGATTTTGCTGAACTTCAACCAGTTGGTTTATCCTCCTGGTAACGTCGTTGGGTTCTTTATTTGAATCTTGTCAAAGTTTCATCACGGGTAGAGCAAGATTTATTGGTAAAATAACGTCGGTTCCATATACCATCTGAAAAGGGGAAATCCCAATTGATCTTTTGGTACTTATCATGTTAGCCCATAGAGCATATTTTAAATGGATATGCCATGATTTCTTATTTTCAGTCAAAACCTTATTTATCATAGTAATCAGACTTTTATTAGATGATTCAGCTAGACCTTTACCCTGCAGATAGTAAGTTGTTGAGTGTCCTAATATGATGTTATATTTTTGGTAGAAGCTTACCATGGCCATTGACTTAAATGCTTGGGCATTATCAGTGACTATCTTTCAGGGACAGCCAAACCTGGATAAAATATTTTCTTCTAGGAAATTGATTACTACTGAGTCGTTTGCATTTCTTGTGGGAATGGCTTCCACCCATTTAGTGAAATAATCAGTGGCAGTTAGAATCCACTTGTGTTGTGCGCTGGAATGTGGGTGAATTTATCCAATGAAATCAAGACCCCATTGTTGAAATGGAGCTTCGGTTTTAACCAGAACTAAAGGTAAAGTTGGGACTTTATGTTTGCCTATAAACAACTGACAAGGAGTACAAATTCAGACTTTAGTGTTCACATCGGTGAATAATATGGGCCAGTAATACCCGTCTCTTAAGATTTTGTAAGTCGTTGCATGCCAAGCATGGTACCCACCGCACACTCCATCGTGGAATTTATCTATAATTGTTTCTGTTTCAGTCTCGACTAAGCAGCTCAGTAGGAAACCCAAGGGGTCTTTCCAATACAATTTATCATCTATGATGCAATATTTTACAGCGTGTAACTTCAGTGTCCTGGTTTTAGATGGGCTTAACTCACTAGGACATCGAAGGGTCAATAGGTAAGAAATGATATTGCGATACCAGACTGACGTAGAGAACTTGTCTTGAATCTCAGTTGTGGGTGTAGCGACGTCCAGTTCATCTATTTCTAGAAATCCTTCATTTTCTTGTAGTTGATTTATCCCAAGTGCTTTTAGATTTGATTCGGCTAGCAATTTGGCCAAACCCTAACCTTTGATAATTTTATTCGGTTTGACTTCCAGGTCAAACTCCTGGATTTTGGCCAGCCACCAGTCTCTTCTTCCGTCGTTGTCTGGCTGCACCAATATATCTTTAACAGAACTTGATGGCACATAGGCAATGACCTTTGAGTGCAATACGTAAGTTCTAAAAGCCTTGAGAGATTTTACCATTGCATAAGCTTGTTTTTCCAAAATGTCATATTTCAGCTCAGCGTCCCTGAGACTTCTGCTAAAAAATGCAATAGGCCGCTCAAAACCTTCATCATTTTTCTGTAACAATACAGCTACAATTGTATGTTCAAAGGCAATAGAGAAAATCAAAAACTCTTTTGTGTAATTCGGGCTTGCTAAGACTGGAGCTTCGCTTATTACTTTCTTGATTCGTTGAAACGACACTTTGGCTTCGTTTGTCCATTTCTAATCCAAATGGATCTCCGCACGTGAAAGAACTTAGTGCCATGTTGATTTCAAGGTGGCGACAAAAGTATTTAAGTGGATTTAAAATGATGCTTTCTTGAGTTTTATTTCTCATGCATTTAATTATGCATTTGTGGGGAAAATAATTCATACATTTTTCATATTAGTTGATTAATGCTTTATGAAGTGCTCATGCATTTTATGAGCTTTAATAACTCATGAATTATTATTATTCACTTGTAATTAAATGATTAATATTTGTGAGAAAAAATGTGTCTCACATATTATTCATTTATTAATTATGGAAATTGGTTTTCATGTGAGAAACCACCTCACACCAATTTTCCATTTTTATCTCAATTGTAGGTTGAGAGAATCAAGGGCATGGTTGGGTAGTTTTGAGACTTTTCCATTTTTAAGCCTAAGATGGTTGAAGATCCTACTTTTAAGGATCTTGTTTTTCCTTCTTTGTAATTAGATCCTACAATTGTGGATCTTGGAATTAATGCTCTTAGTTGGAGAGTGAGTAAGGAAAAACTATATATATTCCTTATGTGAGCCATGTTGAGAGGAAGGAGAGAGAGGAAAGGAGAGAGTGCTTAGCTATTGAAAGCCATAGTGCTGAGCTAATGAAGAGCCATAGTCCTTGAATGTAAGAAAGTTTTGAGAGCTCACTTTGAAGAAGGAATATAAAAGATCTGCATTCCAGTTGGAGCAGGTCCGGAGACGTAGCCCCAGAGGTGGAGGGGTGAACTCCGTTATCAACATTGGTCGTCTCTCTCTTATTTGCCTTCATGTGTTTTATACTCCTTAATGTTCATTTGTATTATGTTTATGCTTGTAATGCTTTATGATAAATGAACTAATGTGCTCAATAAAACCTGTATAAGCCATAGTCAATTTTAAGATCCTCACATTGTAAACATTTGGGAGAGTAGTACTCAACCCGTTTACGGACCAATTTCACCTCGTTGTTCTTTTTAAGCATATATGTAATCAATTTAACAATTTTGGTAAAGTTAGGGATGAATCTTCTCACGAAGTTTATTTTTCCTAAAAAAGACTGAATTTATTTTACATATCTAGGAATATTTATGGTATCTATCACCTCGACCCTTTTGGGATCGATTTTGATTCCATCTCTTGACACTATATGACCCAAGAGTTTACCTTCTTGCATTGTGAAATGGGATTTCTTGGGATTAAGTGACAAAGCGAGTTTGCGACATTTCTCGAAAGTTTGTTTGAGGTCTGTTAGATGTTCTGCATCAGATCTAGATAAAACAATCAGGTCATCTAGATAGATAGCGACGAACTTATCTCTTTTGCCCACGAAAGCAATATCCATGTCTTGTTGGAAAGTTGCCCTTGCATTCATTAAACCAAAAGGCATTTTGTCATACATAAAAGTACCCCAAGGGGTAGTGAATGCAATTTTTTCTTTGTCATCCTAGTGTACAGCAATCTGATTGTAATCTGAAAAACCATCAATCATGGACATTCTGTTAGCTCCGACTAATTTTCTAAAACATGATCCATATTTGGTAATGGATAATTGTCTTTAAGTGATGATCGATTCAGGTTTCCAAAATATACACACAGTCTAATCTCACTATTTTTCTTTCTCACTGAGACTAAATTGGCTACCGACTCAGAGTATCTCAATGGGACAATGATTTTAGCATCCATGAGTTTTTTGACTTCTTTTTCTATTACCGGTAGTAGGATAGGGTTAATCTGTCTGAGTTTTTGCTTGAAAGGTTTTACACCTGGTTTCAGAGGAATTTTATGTTCCATTATAGTAGTGTCGTAAGTTCTCAATTTGTCATAAGACCAAGGGAAAACGTCTTTATATTGTCTAAGCAACTCAGCATACTTAATTTTGATTTCCGGGGACAGGTATTTGGATAATTTCACCAACCTAGGATTTTCTTTGGTACCTATATCGCAATCCTCGACCTCCTTCGGCTGAGGCTGTAAGGTAGACTTCAAAGGGACGTCATCAGGGTCGAATAGCCTTTCTAAGGGGATCAGACCCTTAGGTATCTGATTATTTCTTAAAACCAACATCCGATGGTTAGCGATTTTATCTTAGAACTTTTGGGATTCTTCGCCTTCCTGCATGATCCAAATGGGATCATTCTGGTTTTCTTGGTCGACATGTGTTTCAGCAAAGTCATCTATTGTCTCTAAAAATTTCCGTAGTTATTCATCATCTTCAAAGACCTGCCAATGTTGAATGTTATTCGGAATGGAAGGCCTATGTCTCATTAATATATGGTATTTTAATTTGAAAGCAGTGGGAGGTGTGAACATTGAAGCTGCTTTGGCTAAAGCATCAGCTTGTTGATTTTTTGCTCTTGGAATATAATGAACATTAACAGAGGAGAAAAAGTTTTCGATCAGATCCCAAACACAATTCCAATAAGATCTTAGCCTAGGATGTTTGGCCTCGTATTGACGATTTACCGGTTTCACGATTAGCTCTACATCGCCAAAGACTTCCAAGTTTTTAATTTTCATTCTCCTGGCATCTTCCAATCATAGTACTAGGGCTTCATACTCGCATACATTGTTAGTGTGGTCGGTATTCCACTGTAATCTATAAGAGAAAGGGATAACGAATTTGTCATCAGGGGACACAAAAAACACCCCAGCTCTGGCCCCAAAATAAGACGAGGCGCCATCAAAAAACATCTTCCAAACACTAGTGCTATATATATCATGTTTTACTTTCTCTTTTTCTTTTTTATTTTATGTCCAACTTTCTTTTATACATATATCGATGTCATCATCGATAGATAAAATACAATTGCCTAAATCTTGGTCAAGGATATAAATAGGGTAGTTGTTTTGGTTATGTGGATCACTTACTGTGAATGCTAACTTGGTTTCTCTGTACAACTGCGTGAACTGTCCTCCAAAGACCGGGATCATGGCATACGTCATGTCGAGTTGGAGGGATCCTCCAAGTTTAGCACCCCAAGATCCGGATAAGAGCATACCATACTTCGGGGGTATATCAACAACGACCACATCCATTGAAACGAATTTCACAGGTATCTATGCAGGATTTATGACTAAATCGTTCATCATGCCTATACATTTAACCTTTCTTGAATCGAAAGAATATAAATCTCTATAAGGTCTGGTAATTTCAAGACCGAGTCTCTCCATAATGGCTTTAGGCATTACATTGTGAGAGGCTCCAGAATATAACATGCAATTATGGAGTAAGTGATCGTGCACAATCAGAGAGATATAGAAAGGGGTGATGGTGTCTGTGGTACCATCGAAATTTGGGCTGAATATTATGTTAGGCTTGTCATCTTCTAAATTTATAATATTATCCTGACTTTCGTTTTCTGAAAAACTGATTAATTTGGCGATTTGTTTCCTGTAAATTGGATTTTTTGCCAATTCGACAAGAGGTATAGGGATTTTGATTTTATTTATTACATTTTCCAGATTAAAACTTCCTATTGTTTTTTCAGTCTCTATGGTTTGGGTTTCTAACCCCTTCTTTTCAGTTTTCTTTTTTCGTGAGGTTTTAGTTTCAATTACAGGGACTTCTGTTTTCTGCGCGTTCGCGGCTGATATTTCTGCTGACTTTGTCCTGGTGAGTTGTGTGTTAGTTGTCTTAGTTCTTATAGTCTGTTTTTCGACGCTTTTTTAGTCTGACTCGTCCGTTTCACCTCTTGGCAGAATCTTTTTCACTGGGGAAGTTGTGAGGCTCTTGTTTCTAGGCCTTAGATTGTACTTTTGATGGAGTTCGGCCATTATATTGTCTTCAATTCCATGACAGGTTGAATTTTCAATAATATCGCCATTTTTCTTTTTTGCTGATCTATCTTTTGTAGTTGCAGATTTTTCATAATCTTGCTTTGTTAAAAAAGGTTGTAGGCAGTCGTCACCAAGATTATTTATGTCTTCTTCTAGTTCCTCAAAATCATCCACCTCTTCTCCTCCGATAAAGTTTTTTCTTTTAAAGGGAGTTTGGATTTTTTTATCCTCATTCTTACTCTGTCTTTGTAGATTTTGAGGATTAGGATTCCTTCTAAAATCCTTTCTGGGAAAATGCTCATTTTTTTCTTGATCTAGTTTCATCCTTGAGATCTTATTTGAGAGTTCTTTGATTATTCTTGCCATGTCGTCTATTTTGTCTTCCGAAGATCTTCCTGATCCGGACGGTCCCCCTTGATCTCTATATCTTCTGGTCCCTTTGTTTCCAGTTTCAAATTTGGTTTTCAACTTTCCTGATGCCATCATGTTAATCTCAATCTCTAAGGCATTATCTTGCATATTGGTGAGGTCTATCGATCTCCTCTCCCTCAATAACAAGGAAAAATTAGGGTTGAAAGCCCCAGCAAAGGTTACTTTCATTGCAGGTTGGGAGGGTTTGACCTCGGCTGAGATCTTATTATACAATTTATTGAACCTCTGAGTGTTAAGAACCAAATATCAATATAGCATAGAAAAACCTCAGAATAAGTACTCAACGCCTTGAAAAAAAGATAATTTCAGATAATAAGCCTCTTCGAGGGGGAAACCTCCTTTTATCCCACATAAATGTTTAAGTACAAGATGATTCCAAATGAAAATGTATCCTTGGTATATATAGGAGACTAGGAGGTATAATTACAACTAATGGAATAAAGCCGACATAAATAAAATAACATTACTAATGTAATATGCCCCAATTAAGGGGTAATGAGTCGATATTAGGGCTTAACATGCCCCTCCCCTTGAGACAAGTGTTGTCTACAATGCTTGAGTAAATCTGGATGCTTCTGTATAAAAGACTCATCTTTCCAAGTGGAATCTTCAGCCGGTAGTTGATCCGGATTATTTTCGGCACGAAATGAGATCAGAGATATAATAAAGAGATGCACAGAGATATCGCAGATATTCAATAATATAATAGAAAGGTATCGGAGATGCAACCATAAACACAGATATAAAGTAATACACGATTTCTATTAATGAAAGAAATGTACAAAGACTGTAAAAATATAGAGTGAAAGACTCGCTAGAATGGTGGCAGCTTATCTCTTAGAAGAGATGTGACGGCTACTTGCATTCGCAAGAAGATGATTACAATGAGGCTCGAAAGGCCTTTTTACAATAGCTGGGAATGCCAAAATTCCTATACATCCAAAAACCTAACCCTAGGAGATGAAGCGCCAAAAGTCATGTGGGCCCCGTTTGGGTAAGTTAGTACATCAACTTCCCGGGGTCGTAACTTTTGCATACGATCTTCGTTTTAGGCGTGTGATAGCTCGTTGGAAAGGTATCATAGAGGAGATTAATTTTGGGGTCTCAATGATGCCTTTGGATATTATTGAGAACCTCGATCTCTAAAAACCTTCATTTGGGCCCTCAAAATGGCCCCGGAAGTTAAAACCTGCTAAAAATAGTAAATTGCCAAAATTGCCAGAAAGTCGTTTTGAGCCATTTGGAAAAGGTGGGTGGCCACCAATATCCACCTGGATCAATCATTCCTCCTTAGGAAGCAATGCTCTTCATTGCGTTGAGTTCCCAGGGGAGAGGGAAAAACATTTGTTGAATCTGCATCTTGGTGAGCTGCTTGTCTTGCTGGAGACATCGCGCAGCTTAGTTTGTGGAAATCTGTCACGAACCTGTTGCGGTTGAGGCTGATCAACAAGTCGAGATACATGAGAGGACGATGTGCAGAAGGAATCTTTGCACTTTGTTGCAGCCTTGTCGACCTGCTTCTGCTGGATAGAAGGTGCTTGGGGCAAGGCTGTAGTGGTTGCAGTGTCTGTTTGTTCTCCTTTTGAACAGATTGTGAAGAAGCTGAATTTTGCAGTATGAGATACTACCTTGCGGCACTTTTTAGGTGGAACAGTAGTCGGAACTACCTCTGGTATTCTATAGAGATGACCCACCAAAGTAATAATGACACTACGGGGTCGAGACTCATAAACAGCATGGCATCTCCACATATATGGTTGGCCCAGGAGAACATCACAGAAATCTAGTGGGGCAACATCACATAATACCTCATCCTTGAAGGGTTGGATGCCGTATGACAATCGGCACTGTTGGTTGACACGGAGATCTTGTCCTTGCCGAAGCCATCCGATGTTGTATGGCTGTGGGTGTGGTGTTGTCGACAATCCCAATTGTTTGACGACCTCTGCTGAGATGAGGTTCTTCTGGCTTCCGCTATCAACAATAAAATGCAGCAAGGTCCCCTTCACCCACATCTGTCAATGAAAAGGGTGCTCCCCCTCTTCAGGATATGTTGGTTCTTCTGGTTGAATTGTTGTGGTCGTGACAATAGCAGTGGGGTATGCGTCAATGATCTGTCCTTTACCATTATTTTCAGAATTAGATTCTGAATCAGGGTTCGTCTCTTTGTCTTTGATCTCGGCCACCAATGACTGTTTTGAGCGACATTCATCTGTGTTGTGCCAGGGGATTTTGTGGAACTCGCACCATTTTTCGGTGTCCTTCTTTGTCTTCCCGTGACCCTTCTTTTCTTCTGTCTTGGACTGGTTTTCTGGAGACTACTTGTTAGGGTCGTCTTTTTCATACTTTGGTTGTTGTGGATTTGCAGACCCGAATTCCCGTTTGTTTTGGTGCTTAAATTTCTGCTCAATTTTAACAACATATCAATAAGCAGCACCAATTGATGAGATGTCCAGAAAATCCATTTCAGTTTGGATGTATCTGTGTAGAGCCCCACAGTATTTCAGAAACAAATGTCGCTCGGAGTCTTTGATACCCA
>ML777745.1:232016-322329 GCA_009831015.1 Picea engelmannii
ATATATAGGAGACTAGGAGGTATAATTACAACTAATGGAATAAAGCCGACATAAATAAAATAAAATTACTAATGTAATATGCCCCAATTAAGGGGTAATGAGTCGATATTAGGGCTTAACACTGAGTGAACCCGAGGACTGATTCTGAGTGTTTCTTTCTTAGCGCCCCAAATTCAGTTAGGTAATAGAGATGGTCTTTCCTTTCCCCCCACTGTTTAATAAAATCATTTTCAAGTTCCTCATAAGAGGGTATAGATTCTATTGCTAGGCCTCGGAACCAAGTTCTTACCTGTCCTTCAAAAGTTTGAACCAGGAGTCTCGAGTAAACATCTTCATGTTCAATTCCAAGGATATCAGCAAATTGGTCGAAGAAATTGATGTGTTCGGCTGCAGTCAAATAACCCTCTCATGTGAATTTCGAAAGATTCTTCATGTAGTTTTCAGGTAAGTCAAGTAGGGGGACTAGGAGGACCAAAGGGGAAAATCTAGCAGCCACCTTTGCAAAGATTCTAGGGAGTGGTATTTGGCTGCCTGGTCCTCCAACCCCAACTCTAGCAGCACCTCCCCCGGCCGCAACCATTGATGATTTAAAGGTTTTTGTTTGGAAAATATGAGGAAGGGTTTCAGGAAAATGGTTATCGAGAGACAGGAAACTTGAGGAAGGGGAACTAGGGAAAAATGGACCAATTTCTTCGGACCCATAGGGTGAATATAAAGCAAAATCAACAGGAGTTGTGTCGAGAAGAATAGGAGAATGAACTTCGCGAAGTGAAAAAGTGTCAATCGAAGCACGACATGATGCAGATATTTTACCTCTGTTGGTGAAATAAATGGTTGGGAAAATCTCATTTTTAAAATTAGGCGAGACCAAACCAGGCTCAAACGCTGTAATCTTATTAGTAGGTAATTCTCCATAATATGGTGGGGTATCTGATCATTCAAGAAGATCTCCAGTGTTTGACTCTATAATTTTAGGTTGATAAGACTTATTTGTCGATGATACAGTCTGTTTAAGATATCTTCTTGATTTTAATTTTTTTTTTGGATCTGGAACAGGCGAAGTCTGTTTGTCATCTGGGTTTCTTCTGGTATTATTTTGGTTAAAAGCTAGATTATTTATCATGGAGTCGCCAAGTGAAAGGTAAGAGTAGCCTTATAAGGTTTTCGATCTTTGTTCACTATCAATATAGAAAATGTCAATGTCGTTCTTCCTAGGAAAAAGCTTCGTTTCTTCGTCCCCGACAACGGCACCAAAAAGATGTTGTTCCTGAGTTTGTACTTTAAGACTCTAAAGTACATCGTCAAGGCATCCAAAAAGAAAGAGAGTGCTAAGGATAAAAAGGTGGGTTACATCTGAAAAGAATGAAAGGATTATGGTTGATTCCTTAACTGTCTTTGTCTAGCTTCCCAGTTTTCCTGGATGCTAATGTCTCTTTCAATTACTGCCCATTAAATTTCTAACTCAACCCGGTTATTTGTTGTCTATAGGATGGTGTTAAATAAATTCAAAGCAATGCTCGTTTGATCCGACAGTCCAGGTTCGATATTAGGTTGTCGTGTAATTGGAACAGTCGTGAGGGAAAGAGATTGAAAGGATAGATTTTGTGTTTTATTTTAAGGGTTCGCTATTTCTGCTTCAAAACATAAAAGAAAAACTCCAAAAAACCTTGAATTAATAGTATGACGAAACTAAAGGTTGTTTCTGGTATCTAAGCTAAATTTCGAAAAATAAATGTGCATGAGATGAAAAGAAAACATACAGCTCCCGAAAAAGGTGAGGCATTAATTAAAGAGGAATCTCACTTTGTGACAGAAGAAGAAAAATAGTTAGGAAGAATTCTTAATGAAGCATATGATATTGAAATCTAAACCATTGGCAGGTCTTGTATCTGTCGATAGCTGATACAGAGGAAAGGTTGTAAATGATTAAATTGCAAGAATAATTAATTACCACAGTAGAGGTTGTACTAAATTGTAGTTAAGGATTCATTAAAAAGATATATGAAAAACATGAAACAACGGAGAAACACATAACTCAAACTTGACCAGATCTGGAATCTTCAATCTGTATTCGTAATAATTCAAAAATATCTTCAAATTCTTCATTACAATATGCCCAGAAAAAGCCCCTAATCAGTATCCTGAAAATTATATTTTTACCAAATCCCTCAAGATTGTTGGTTGGTGATCTCCTAATTCTTAGGGGCAAACAGTTACAAGAATTGCAAACCCTAACCATTTTCATGATTATCATTTATTCTCCTATCATCTCAATAATATAAGTTTTCAAAATGATACTTCATTGTTTTACTAAAGTATCTCCTTCTTTTGACCTGATACATTCAATACATTTTTCAAGAAGATGTACGGAATTTTTGGGAGGCTCTGGAAGATCCTTTGCTTCAAATAAATAGAATTTTCTCTGAGTTTCTAGAAGCCGATCTTCAATCCCCTTACCAGTAAACTTAAATGATTGCAACTTTAAGTTGGGCTTCACTAGCCACCTGTCTATTCAAGTAACATCCATTTCCTTTAATTGTGAAATTTCCATTTGAAATTTGTTCAAACCCTCTTTGAAATTCAACTGGTGTTTTACAATGTTTATCTATCCTAATTGCCCAGTGCAATTGTCTCTTCCAATACCTAATGATTCCTTTTCCAATAAATCAACGATTCTTTCACAATCATCTTTGATTTCTTTGACTATTTTCTTATATTCTGCTATGTTGTTTTCCATACCTTGAGCATGATATCGCCTCTAATCTGCTCTGTGACAGAAAGCTTTAGAATTTTTTATACTTCTTCATTTTCAGAACATACAACTGCCTTTTGGAAAGTGGCCCTTGCTGCTTTAGCTTCTTTTTCTTTAAAAATAACATTATCAAAAGCATTGCTTGTTTCCTGAAAATAATTTTGAATAATCTCTACTTGGGAGATTACTTTATGTTGCTTAGCTTCTACCTTCGCATGTATTTCCAGTGATTGGTCCTAAAAAACTTTTAGGTCTATAACCTGGCCTTTTATTGAATTCAATTTGGCCTGTAGTTGTCTTACCAATTCTTCTTATCGAATAACTTGTATTTGGCTAGTCTGCATCTTTTCATTCATCTCATCTAGACTTGACTTAAGCGATTGAATTTCTTGCTTGTCAATAGCTCTGGCCTGCTCTAGACCTTTATTTATTTCTTCTTTGATACTTTTCTCGATATCTTTTAGTTGATCTTGTAATTGGGTTATCCCGTAGTTACTCTGTTCAAACCTTGCTCTCGTATTGCTAATAGTGAATAGATTTGTTGTTGCCAGCGCTCCCATGGAGCCCGCCACCTCTGTAGCGAAATCTCCCTCTTCCAAGTTTTGCCCATCCACCAGCACCTTGTGTTTCTTAACCATAACACCTTCTCTCATATATATCTCATGTTTTAATACAACCTTCCTCTTTTACTGAAGAAGTAATCAAAGGGAGGAATTTCATCTCTGGAGATAGGGTCGAGGTCGCTAGCATATATGACTCCTACCTGAGGGAAACCAAAAGTAGATTGTATAGGGGTCAAGGAAGTGATGGGGTTTCCCAACTTTGTGGATTTTTGTTTCCCTTGTTGTCTTGGGAGTATCAATATGAAGAGTAGATGATGCAGGGGGGGGAGATTGACTGCACTCAGGAGGTGTCTTAGACCCTTTTTTTGTTTTTGCTCCTGGATTCTTTGTCTGTGGGACTTCTTTGTTTTGTGAAGACCCTTCCACCTCCTATGGGTTTTCCTCAGTGTCTGCTTTGTTCTATGCTTTATGTCCGAAGCCTGGGGGAATGTTTTCTTGTTCTTGAGGGGATGTTGTTGCTTTGCCCTGCAATACTTTGGGAAAACCGCTTCGTCTATGTCTCTGGAAGGTCAGAAGACTGGTTTTCAAATCAGATGATAGCGCATGTACCCTGTCTAACACTTCCTCATAGGTTTTGACCCCTTTGAAAATGTCATCGCAAGAGGATTCCTCATGTTCAAATGATTTCATGCCACAATGGGTCATGTGGCTTCCCACTGTTTGATAAGGGTTGTGTTTTCTGTGTTCGAGATTCACCAACTTGACCTCTTCAAGAGCCGCAGCTTCAACTTTGGAATGACCCAGATTTAGCAACAAAAACCTTCCAATCTGTACGAGAAAGACTGGCCAAAATTTCTTTTGAGTTGTCTTCAGCTCTATCCCAATACCGCCTATTATTATATGATAAGTTACCTCCCTACATACCAGTTTGTCAGGGAGGAATTTCGGAAGTGCATGAGGAGGGATAGAACATCCGAAAACCTTGATATAGGAGAAATTCTCCTTAATAAACCAATCGACAACTTCCTTGAGGTTTCCTATGACCGAATCTGATATACAAGGGGGGTGCACAGCCATACATCATCTGATGCACTGGAATCACCACAAAATGACAAATTTCGTAAAAAGAATCTTTAGCATTTTCTTCCCACAGCTTAGAATGATATTTATGAATCGGTTCAGGGCAACCTAGGTTCCATCTGCAATTCATCAAAGGGAAAGGAGTTGTGAAACATATAGCGTCCATGATGTATGTTGACATGTAAAACATTACTAGTCCACCACTGGACCTCGCAGTTTTCTACTCCATAACCTCCTTAGCTAGGTTTTCTGATAGGATTTTGTTCCAATTGAAGCTATAGACTTCGACTGCTTCATGTAAAAGGGGCACATTCTGCAGGAAAATGGGTAGGACTTTTCTTTCCGAAAAGTCTACATAACATCATAGCCACATAAACCAGGTACTCATTCAAAGAGGTTGTGGCATAAACGTTATGGGTATCGGCCCTGAATTTTGGTGGGTGTCTCCACCAGTCTCCGATTATGTTGGGGTATGTTTGGTTTGCCTCTGTGCATTCTTTCCTTTGAAATTCACTTACAAATTCTTTGTTATAAATATGTTTAGAATTGGGAGACATGTTGCGCCTCTTTCATCACCTTAGTGAGAAAAATAGAGGTGCTTGCAAGCTTAGTTGGGTTTGCTAAGCAGGACAGCTGCAAGGAAAAGGGTTAGAAAAAGAAATATAAAACAATAACTAAGAAGTAAACTAAGAAATAAAACAACAACTAAATTTATAAACATAGGGACATAAGGACAAAAGAAACAATGAGACCCATGTCACCAATGATAAGGCTGATATTAGTGAAAGAAAACACCGAGAAGCAAAGGGGACTATGAGTCCCTTCTTCCTCCAAGGGAGGGCTCTTGGACCCCCACAAATAAGCTCTTCTTACAACTTTGAAAATGAAAATGAAAATGGTGAAAGAATTCTTTGCTAATCCACTCAAGGGGTGAGATGGATTGCCCAATGCAATGATGCAAGTATACTCTTGGCAAGGATAGAAGAGTCCTCAAGAGAATAATGGCAGCATAACTTTGCTTTGAATTCCTTGAAAAATGAAGTGTATCCATGGCCTTTTTATAGCATTCCTTTGAGTTATTGTCCAACTAGTTTGTAGTGTGTAAAGAGGCTAATTAGGGCATTTCTAGGTCTTTGACCAGACACCCAGTCGAATCCATTCTAGATTTGAGTGTTAAATCAACTTGGAAGTTGAACTAGAAGTGGGTGGGAGGCCGACCACTCTCATAAATGCGTCGTTTCTCAGGTGCGCGGATTTTTGCAACAACAATCATGCATCGTGTGCATGTGCGTGAATCTTGTGTTTCTGTTTCGAGCATGTGCGCGCACGCCCAGTGTCTTCATAGTGCCCTTTAATTTTTGCACTAGTTGTATAGTTTTGACCCTTTGAGAATGCTTTTGTGTTAATTTAGGTCCATGGATGACCTTGTAACTGTTTGGCGATGTTGAATTCTTGTAACCATTTGCGAACGAAATTTCAGTGATAATAAGACAGATTGTGCATTACTTGTATATGCCCCGGTCTGAAAGAGCCGACGACGACCCCTTGACTGTCCAAAATGCTTCTTGTCTGCATGTCTGTCCTCTCTAAATCCCAACTGATCATATCGTTGTATGTCATGAGTCGTGGGCACATAGCCACTTTGTGAAGTTTAGACTCTGCTATGTCTCGGAGTTTGTTTTCAAAATCGTCGGGAAAATTTTTGATTTCGTAGTCCAGGGTTTCGAAAATTTGCCTCCGGGATTTCATGGAATCAATGGCATGCGGTGTAGTATCAGACACGACATCTCCTTCTGGCTTGGAGCTTTCAGTTGCTTAGTTGCTTCTTCACTTTTCTTAGGTGCCTTTCTAGGTGCCATAATGTTCATGTTTAGGATGAATTCCTGTCGCAGAGAAAAATGTGTAAGCTTGTTGAATGCAATTCACTTCTAAATTCAAACCATAAAAATGAAATTCAAAAAAAAATAAACCAATCTTCTATTAACCTTTAACTCTTCTTACGACGGACGTACTGAGGCAGGTGGTAAAACTTTAATGTCTTAATGGGGAAGATATGCCCAGAGATACGCAGTTAAGTCAAAAATATCTCTATTCATCCGTTGCAAATATTATTGTATATCGGTGATTTCAAACCGGAGCTTTAAAAGGACTACTTTCACTAAATCCCGAAATGCAAAAAGTCATTTTAATCCTTATTAATCTCATTTTAAATTAACTTAAAATCGTTTTAAACTTTATTAAAAAAATCACGATTTCGCATTTCGGCATTTCGGGGATCTTGTACCCATGAGGTATGTCATAAGCAAACCCCGAATCGCAAAATCACAATGGGATTAGTTTAGACGTTGATTACTTATATTAATGCTTTAATCAATTAAGATTAGTAATTAACTTCTTCCTTTCGAAAAATCGGGGACCGAGAGTTCTAGGGCTAGCGCTTTGACAACACTTTGATACAAAGAAACCCGAAACACGAAAGATTAAGTTGTTGATCGTGTTTAAGAGTTTAATTAATCATAATTAGAGGATACTTTGTGAAACGCGCATCGGAGTTTATAGCACCTACTTTTTTCTTTTCTTTTTTCTTTTTTTTTATTATTGCTTTAATATAAATACTTTTTCGGGATTTCGACACCGGGAAATCTGGAGTTGTTAGTTAGGAAAACATGTCTTGTGAAATGTCGAATCCCTAAATGCAAAAAATCGAAAGACTTTTGACTTTTTTTTAGGACTAAGGGTGGCTCCACGACTAACCAAAGCAAAGCTTCAGTTTTAAAGGGATACAAAATTAAACTTTGTATCAACAGTTACTATTCAAAAACAACCACAATCAACTGTAATTCAAACCAAAGAAAATATCACTGTGATCCAACCAAGAAATTGCGACTTCAAACTGCTTCAATACAGAATTCTTCCTTACTATAATTAAATTTTAGAACAGTGAGTGAAAAATGAATGTGGGAGGGTGATGGGGTTGTAATTAGCGAAAAGCGAGATAATGATAGGGAAAGAGAGTGGATATTGTTCATAAAATTAATTAAGTAATCCATAAAACCATCTTGTAAAAAGAAATAACACCAACCAAATGACCATTGTGACCCAAAAACAACTACTATGTAAAGTTTGAATAATTTTGTGCATTAACTTGCTCATTGTTCGTAATCAAATATTTAACACGGTGTCATCAAACAAGACAATATGCATTCCAAAACGACCTGTAGGGAAGCTCTGTTTCTTCTCACTTATCTATTTAATTTTTTTAAACAATTCCCAAATGAATACACAGTCAATTATTTCCACTTTGTTCAACGCCAACTTATCAACCACCGCCCACAAATTATTCCAATCATCAAATAGAGACACAAAAATTGTGCTCGATATCGTCCTCTAATTCATTTAATAATTAAATTGTAATAAGATTATACTGACACATATCCTCTGCCTAGCTCTGTTATGAAACATGATATTCCTCGAACATACATAGTGGATAGTCAAACACAACGATCCATATTTCAATTGCAAGGATCCTGACTTGCCATTTAAACACATAGACAACAATCACCATTCAATTCATACAACACTGAGGAATACACAGACTATTTAGCAAAACACAAGGGCTTTTCTATGACTGTACAGGTCTAACTAGTTTGAGTCTGAACATCCACAATGTCGGGCTATCAATCCAATACAATGAGGCAGCAACAGTATTTCTCAAATTAATCAAATTGCAACAAGGCCATATTTAAAACCCGTGACCCTCTCTGATGGCGCAATAAAAAAAACATAACATATACAGTGAATGGCCATGCCATAATTTCAATACTCCATTCGACAATTTAAAACACATAGTCACAGCAATCACCATTTAACACAAACTAAAGGAACACCAAAAATACCCACACATCACGCATGAAGCATCGTTGTGCATTAATCAACTGTAAACTAATGTTGGGTTGTCAATTCAATAATCACAATGTAACAGAAAGCGACTATGTATTTAATTTAACCAATCATCCAATTAACCATGTTGAGCTTATCCATTCTCTTATAATAGCAAATGTAGTGATTAGATACCAAAACCAACACCACTGTCAACATAATCAACGGGGCGATCCTGTAATCAAACTCTGTCGACAATACACCACAATTCATAACAACCAACAGTATACCCAAGAGGCCTTAATGGCTCCCTCTATCCAAACTCGGGCTTTGATAAATCAATGGTTTGCTCTGTGGATCAACACAAGGAACTGGAGTCGACTCCCATCATCGAGTGAGAACCCCCGAGCCCAATGGTGCACACACAGGGTATACCACAATAACCTCACAGATAGGGTGATAAGCCCCACGATGGGAGAGACTACGAACAGAGAAGCAAAGATTCATTCTGGTCCTATAACAACCCTTAGAACACGTAGGGTATAACCCTCGTGGTTTTTCCAATCAACCCAAGAATGTTGAGATAGGACAGGACTGAGAACTAATAGTCACCTTAAGCAAGACCTTTTGAAAAATAGCCATTGTAACCCACTGCGCAACATTAGTAACATCAACGAACTTGTACCCAAGCGAAGAAAAGCGCAATGACACAAGGCGTTCAAAACCAGTAAACCCCATAACAGCAAAAGACTGGGTATGGGATACGAAAGTGTGGAGACAGCCAGCCACTCTAAACCAAATGAAAACCCTCCGACTAAAACCAGCAAGGATGACAGAGATCCTTTATGGTTGCCAACACTTAGAACGACCAATAACACTGTGAATTCAAACTTGATTGCAATGAAAACCACCAACGATTCATTCCAGAAAACTATCTCCAATTCACACAGTCTCCAGACTTAAGGAAAGCACGAACCCATACATAGCGAGCCACTATCTATTTCATAACCAGAGCAAATTCATGGATGGAAAAAAGGCATACCTGTAACCAAGAGCACCTTAAAAATGTGAGTTGGTCGAGCGGTTCTTCCTCTGCTTGAAAGTCAGAGCCTAAACACAGCAAACATAGTTGAACAATAGCCTGACTAGGGTGGCGGCCAGTGGAAAGAGTAAGGGTGACGTGCAATAAATGCACATCGCCTCCACCCCCAGTCAATTAATTTCTTAGTAAACGCCTGCCAGCTTCCCATTAACTCATTCAATTAAACCATGTATCGAAACCATCACCCACTAATTGCCAATAGCGCGACCCATAATCACATTTATCAATTTCTGACTCATACCATAATTCATATCAACTATATGACTCAACAAATCGCATAGCCATTAACTTATTAGCTAGGATAACAATAATCATTTCAATTCCAATGCATGTAGAGTAGTATATTTGCATAGTTTAATTCCTTCTTTTTGCATTTTGTTACATCGTTTTTATTTATTTCCCATTGTTCTTATATATTATTACTAACATG
Source organism: Picea engelmannii (assembly GCA_009831015.1). Classification (NCBI taxonomy): domain Eukaryota; kingdom Viridiplantae; phylum Streptophyta; class Pinopsida; order Pinales; family Pinaceae; genus Picea; species Picea engelmannii. The sequence continues at coordinate 241,823 of ML777745.1, forward strand.
TCTCTTGTGTAGGTTTCCAAGAAATGGTAACAATGGATAACATAGGTCGTTGTAACATAAAATTTGAGCCTAAAGCAATAGAAAAAACACATAACATGCCTTATCCATCACCCAATTGCCGCAATTAGAACCAACACATAATAAGCCTTATCCATCGCCAATAAAAACAAGATCTCATCATCCATGTAAGCAATGTCAAACAGTAGCACAAACATCAAATAAGAACCAGATCTAATCTCCAATCTACAGGGGGGTCCCACCTACTAGTATTATTTATCCTGTTAGCTTTATAATAATAGGCTTTAGCAACACTTTGCGGGCAAAAACTTCGTTGCGATTTTAATCGTCAACAAGTTGTTCATGTTTCTCATATCAATAAATAACTTAGCCTATTTCCATACATCTATCGTATTGATTCTTTCTTGCATGTGTCTTCTTGTATTATCTGACATTAGGTGGTAGTGGTGGAGAGTTTGTCTATCCTTTTTGCAGGTTCATATTCATGTTTGACATGTGGATATGGAGCTAGAGCTTTGGAATAGTGAGGATATGTTGGACATATTGTCATTCATGTGTTGTCATTGATGTCAACAGTCATGATAAGTTGTTATGATGGCAACATGAATCAGTCATGATCAGTTATAGAGTTGGCATTAGTGTCAAGATGGCCAATAATGTCTTTCCATATGTAATGAAGGGTCAATGATGGAAAGAGAATGTCAAACAATAAGCAGAGCAGCAAGGTTAATCTCAAGAGGAAAAGTATACTAAAGATCGACAGAAGAACATCACCTTAAGGCTAAAAGCAATTCATGATTATCGTTGATCACGATAGGATCAACAATGTTCCTATGATCAAAGATCAAGAGAATTAGCGACTGACTATCATTGCATAAAAGAATTCACAAACAGTTATTAAAGCTCAGGAGAGTTAGCAAATGAAGAGCACATACTAGAAATGTCGTCTGATCAATGGAAAGACTGAGAAGTCGACCAATGCACAGGAAAAGGTGAGAAGCCTCAGTAGCCGTCCGATCAAGAAATAGACGGTGTCGATCATCTCATATAATGGACATCGGTCATATGAGTGACTATGGGCTTGAGGACCGTTGGAGGATTATGACCGTCGGATCTGCAAGCCATATCAACTGCAGGGATAGATTGCGAAGATCGAAAGGGGAATTAAACATCGTGTTATTTCCAATCCTACAATTAGTCAGAACCGTCAGATCTTATAGATTCAAAGATCGACGACTGTGGGTGACTCACCAACAATGCACAACTTCAATTCTGGAGTTTTGGTTTCGAGTTAAATCACTCGCAAGTTTTGGTTCTGCAATCATTGTCGACCGTTAATCTGCTTCGAAGAGTCCACATCGACCGTTGGATCACTTTTGAGTGGAAGGACAGGATAAGCAGAAAGACCTGAGATCTCAATTATCCGAAATCTCGTCAATCGTCGAATTAAAAGTAAGTGGAAGGAGAGAATAAGCAGGAAGGATGAGTTCTCGATTATCCGAATACCCATCAGTCGTTCGATCAAATTAAGTGGAAGGATAGGATAAGCGAGGTAAAAGATCTAAGATCTTAACTATGCGAATTTTTGTCAGCCGTCAGATCATTCTAAAGTGGAAGCATAGGATAAGCAAGGACTAAGATCTAATATCTCGATCACCCGAATATCCATCAGTTGTCGGATCACCTTAAGTGGAAGGACAGGATAAGCAAGGGCTGAGATCTGAGATATCGATCACCCGAATTTCCGTCAACCGTTGGATCGAACTAAAAGGAAGGATAGGGTAAGCAAAGATGGAGAGTCGTTGGATTTAATCCAAGGAAAAGTTGCATCACAGATAAGATCGATTTGTTGATCTAAGATCTTGATCAAACAACCATCATTTGTTTCGGGTCTAAAGATGTGAGGAGGTTATGCTCTGGAAAAATCTCATTTCAAGAATTCAGTTTGAGATTTGAAATTCCCGAAGCCCGAAGACTCAAAGAGCCGAAATAAATTCTAGACCGTAGGATCATCCGAAGTAAGCCTCAACCGTCCGATTCAAGAGGACATATGATAGACCACGTCAGCAGACCACATCAGCAAGGAAGTATGGGAGATCTACGTCATCAGACCATGTTAGCAAAGACATATGGAAGATGACGTCAGCACACCACGTCAGAAAGGGCGTGTGGCAAGCCATGTCAGCAAAGATGTGTGGCAGACCACGTCAGCAAGGACATGTGGCAGACCACGTTAGCAAGTACACATGGCATAATTAGATGATGACATGTGTCAAGAGGAAATTGGCTCCTGCCATGTCAACATGTGACGTCAATAAATTATGTCACTCTGAAAGAATTACTTTGTGAGTTTCACCACTAGCAAATGGCAAAAGCTCTGAAGTCCCGAAGGACGAAATCCCGAAGTAGACATGGTCTGTCCGATCCAAAGAAACACTTCGGGAGCATTCTCATCCGTCAATCTACTACAGTGGAAGGATATTGTAAGTTGAAATAGCCTAAGTCCCGGAGTAAATGATGGCCATCCATCTCAATGCTTGATTAAGACCCAGCCGTCGGATTAAGCCTTGTAAGAATCAAATCTGACGATTGATCAGTTTCCAACGAAATAAATGTAAACCATCTGATCTGTTCAGGAAATCTGATTCAGAAGTTTTGAAAGGTTTGAAAAGTTGAAATCCCGAAGTTCCGAAGGGCGAATTTTCGTCAGTCATCCATCTCAACGGGAGATTGAATCGTGACCATTGATTCTGATATGCACTCAAGCGATCATTTGGCCTAGTGCCTGGTCACCGCATATGGTCATATGGAATAAGAAAAATAAAGGTAAAGCTTAAATAATAAGCTCATGGTTCTACGCCTATGGTCATATGAAAATGGTTTGAAGGGAGCGCCTCATACAGATTTCATTCGACGGAGAGTTACACCAGAACAATACAGAGAATCGATAAATAATCGAATATGATCTGTTGGTTAATTGAGAATGCAGAAAAATCACGAGTATGATCTAATGAGTCAATCCATGTCTGTGATCAACTCATGAGGACAGATGAATCGATACACAGCCATGATTAAAGAGAGTTAAATCATGAAAACATGAATAAAGAGTAAAAAGGAAAAAATAATATTAATTAAAGTTTAAGATTATCATTTTAAATGAAAAAAGGTACAATGGTTCAAATATCAAACGACACAATGCTTCAAACTCACACCAGTTGGAAGACTATATAAACAAGAAATAATGGTGAGAAGAAGTGTAGTTTAATTTGTTGAAGTGTATATATTTATATATAATGGATTGAATGAAAGTTCATTTTATCAAGTTGGTGCATGTTTACAAGTTGGGCCTTGTATGAGGATTGGATTCCTCAATTCTCAGTTGGATCTAAGATCAACAAGTTGGGACTTGTTATGAGGGTTGGATTCCACAATTCTCAGTTGGACTTGAGAACTACAAGCTGGGTCTTGTAACAGAGAACTGGGTCTCTCATAATTGTATGAAGATGATATTCAAAGATTGATCTTATGTATTCATTCAAGTTATTTAATAAATAAAATATTTATTCTTTTATATATATATATATATATATATATATTGATTGAGAAAATGAAATAAATATTTGTTGTTCAGTTAATTTGTGAAAAGTGGAAAAATGTCCAAAGTTTTGTGACACTGATTCACCCACCCCCACCCCCCCTACTCTTAGTGTCAAGTACCCATTTTCATCAATTGGAATCAGAGCGGGTTCCTTCAGCACAGTTTAAACACTGAAGATAGATTCATAAGAAATGGGTGGATATATTGCTATCTCCATAAATGAAGCTCCCTTATTTGATGGGACAAATTATTTATCATGGAGGGAAAATATGAAAAGATATATGAAGTCAAGATGATCTAGAGTTTGGGATTCGTTAGTAAGTAAGCCTTGGCACTTAACTACTTCAAAGAGCAAATCCAAAACTACAAAAGAAGCAAAGAGAAACAATTTAGTAGCCTTAAAAGCAATTCAGGATGGATTGTCAGACCAAGTCAAAGAAAAGATGAAGCACTACAAATCTGCCAAAGAATTATGGCTTCAAATAGAAAATAGTTATCAGAATGAAACACAAGAAGAATAGAAATCCCATCAAAGTGAGAAACAAGACTCAGATACAGAGGATTCCTGTCAGAATAAAGAACAAAACTCAGAAGAACAGAGTTCTTATCAAGATAATGAAGAAGATAAAGAAAAGGAAAATTGCAATCAGATTAAAGAACATAATGTAGAGAAAAAAGATTTATAATTAGAATGAAATACAGTATTTGATGCAAAGCTTAGTCAATAGTGAGGAAGACAACCTCATCAAGGAATTGAACAATACCTCAGTAATCACTAAAGAAAGATTACATAATATTAAAATTGATGTCGCAGCTGTTATAGGAGATATTCGGTTGGAACCAAGTAATTATATGCATATTAAAATTCATGTGGATATGTGGAGGCTCTTGACAGTCTTGAGTACACAACCATGTGCACTCTAGAAGAGTTGGAGAAAATCCAACAGAAAGATATGATGCTACTACAAAAGCTAGATCAATCTAACCATGAAGAGCGTGAACAAAAATTTTAGCTAGAAAACAAAGAAGAGGAGATCAAAAGTTTGAAAACCAAAGTTACTAATCTAACAGAAGAGATGGAAGAATTAAATAAACATGACAATAAAAGAAAAGAAGTACTAAAAGAATCAGAAAAATGTTATGTTAACATTTATCCCATAGATGAAGTAGAAGAAGAACTATCAAAGGCCAAACAGAAATTTGATTGGAGTCTCTATGTATAACATTATGACCATAATGATTCAGACTATAGTTTTCTTCATGACTACAATAAAGAATTTCTTGAAAAGAGTCAAAAGCATATCATGGAAATAAAGGAAATACTCAAAGACAATGAAAAAATCATATATGAGCAAAATGTTTAGTTAAAAGAAAAAGAAAAGGAGATTGAGAAATTGAAGAATGAAATCGATTAGGCAAAAGAAGAATCATGTCATAAGCTAGAAGTAGAAGTTGTGAATATTAGAAAGGAGGTTGAGAAGTCAAACACTCAACTTGAGGAAATTAAAGAAAGTAAAGAAAACCTAAAAATCCAGTTAACAAGGAAAGAAAATTCTTACCACATGTTGGAATTGGAAATCATCAATTTCAAAAAGATAAATGAAAGTACTAATGCAGATCTGATGACTCAAATTGAAGAATCTAAGAAAAAGGAAGAAGCCCAGAAGATTCAAATAACTAAAAAGGAATAATCGTGCCATATGTTTGAATTAGAAAACATCAACCTCAAAAGTATTCAGCTAGAATACGAGGAAGAAATCAAAGTATTGAAAACTAAATTTTCTGATCTAACAATATATTTGGAAGAATTGAAGACATGTGAAAAAACTGTTAAATGCAAAGAAGTCTTGGAAGAAACAGAAGAAATAGTCATCAATCTACAGACTCAACTTGAACATGCTAAAGAAATGGAAGAAGCCCTGAAAATTCAGTTGACTAAAAAGGAAGAATTATGTCAAATATTGAAGTTAGAAATAGTCAATCTCAAAAGGATAAATGAGAAGACAAATAATATTGTCAATTTACAAAATAGTTCGGCCATCCTAGATAAGATTTGGAAAAGCCAAAAATCAGTTGATGACAAAACTGGTCTTGGATACAATAAGAAAGAAGACAATAACAAATGGAGCACCATTTACAAACATGAGAAATGATCATCCTTCAAAAAAGGAAAAGATTCAAGTACAAAGTAATTACAAGTCATGAACTTTGTTAAGGAAGACAACTATAGAAGTAAAACGGAAGAAAAAAATCAAATGATAGATCCTTCAAGCCAAAATAAAATAAAGAAAGGAAACACCTTCAATGGCTATTGTTTTTATTGTCATAGCTTTGGCCATAAAGAAATGGACTGCAAGAAACTAGAGAAAGCATATACAAGAAAATCCAAAAACTCAATTAGATGTTGGAGATGTAATTTTGTTGGGCACACAACAAAATTTTGTCATACAATGAGATGTTACAACTGTGATAGGTTTGAGCACAAATCCCAAAACTGCAAGAATACAAAAAGTCAATATTTGAATAAGTCATTCAAGTCAGTGACAAAACCTAATAAAAGTTGTAACAAGAAAGGAGATGACAAATCTCCAAAAACACAATTAGAAAGAGAAGATCCAAAAAGAAGAATATCTCACCAGAATATATGGAGAAGAAAATCTGAAGGAGAAAGCAAGAAAAATGTTATTACACCTGAAAATGAAGAAACTAATAATAAGATCATAATGGGTAAAAGTCCTAATGAAGAATGTGAAATTCAATATGAAATAAATCAAGCTCAAGAAGACGAAGTACCTATAGAAGTATATGGGACATTATCAAATTCTGATGATGTCATAAGTTGTTAAAAAAAATAATAATAAAAGTAGCAGAGAAGTTCAAGGAGTATGATTCAAACAAAGATAGATTCCTATGATAACAAAATTGGTATTTAAATCAATTGGTATAATTCCTCCACTGATATTCATGTGAAATATCAAAGAAGAATAAGAAGTAATCAAAAATATTAGTAAAGATTCATACTCTTGTTCTATTTGACAAAGGAAAATCAGTAAAAACTCAGGAGGAGTATTTTGGTTATTAAATAAGAAAGTAATTAGATTAAGTTTTGAAAAGACTTGATCACCACAAAATTTGTATCAAGAAGACTACTTATTTAAACACAAAAATCCTAATAAACTGAGATAAGAAGTTAGTAAATTAACAGGGGAAGCGACCTTGTTAGGAAGAGCTACCCTTTCAGAAACAAAGGGGGAAAGTAGTTAGAAGTAGAGAGAGAGAATATTGACATGGGGAGTCATTCAGTTATGGTAGACAGAACATGATTCCAAGGGGAGTTACCCAAGCTCATACTTTGGTCAACAAAATACAGAAAAACAGAGGTTGAACATAAGGGGAACAACCCTTTGCCATTGATGTCAAAGGGGGAGAGTAACTTCAGAGGAGAGAAGCATCATCACAGGGGGAGTTTGTGTATGAAGTTAGTGTGTTTCCCTCAATGACAAAGGGGGATATTGTTGCACATATTGTCATTCATGTGTTGTCATTGATGTCAACAGTCATGATAAGTTGTTATGATGGCAACATGAATCAATCATGATCAGTTATAGAGTTGTCATTAGTTTCAAGATGGCCAATAATGTCTTTCCATGTGTAATGAAGGGTCAATGATGGAAAGAGAATGTCAAACAATAAGCAGAACAGTAAGGTTAATCTCAGGAGGAAAAGTATACTAAAGATCGACAAAAGAACATCACCTTAAGGCTTAAAGCAATTCGTGATTATTGTTGATCACGATAGGCTAAAAAATGTTCCTATGATCAAAGCTCATGAGAATTAGCGACTAACTATCAGTGCATAAAAGAATGCACAAACAGTTATTAAATCTCAAGAGAGTTAACAAATGAAGAGAACATTCTAGAAATGTCATATGATCGATGGAAAGACTGAGAAGTCGACCAATGCACAGGAAAAGGTGAGAAGCCTCACTAGACGTTCGATCAAGAAATTGACGGTGTTGATCGTCTCATATAATAGACATCGGTCATATGAGTGACCGTGGGCTTGAGGACCGTTGGAGGATCGTGACCGTCGGATCTGCAAGCCAGATCAATGGCAGGGATAGATTGCAGAGATCGAAAGGAGAATTAAACATCATGCTATTTCCAATCTCGTAATTAGTCAGGACCATCAAATATTATAGCTTCAAAGATCGACGACTGTGGGTAACTCACCAACAACGCACAACTTCAATTCTGGAGTTTGGGTGCCAAGTTAAATCACTCGCAAGTTGTGGTTCCGCAATCATCCTCGACCATTATCTTCTTCGAAGAGTCCACATCGATCGTTGGATCACTTTTGAGTGGAAGGATAGGATAAGCAGAAATATCTGATATCTCGTTTATCCGAAATCCCATCAGTCGTCGGATTAAAAGTAAGTGGAAGGACAGGATAAGCAGAAAGGTTGAGTTCTAGATTATCCGAATACCCGTCAGTCGTCGGATCAAATTAAGTGGAAGGATAGGATAAGCGAGGTAAAAGATCTGAGATCTTAACTATGTGAATTTTCGTCAACCATCAGATCATTCTAAAGTCGAAGGATAGAATAAGCAAGGGCTGAGATCTAAGATCTTGATCACCCGAATATCCATCGATCGTCGGATCACCTTAAGTGGAAGGACAGGATAAGAAAGGGCTGAGATCTGATATCTCAATCACCTAAATTTTCGTTAGCCGTCGGATCGAACTAAAAGGAAGGATAGGATAAGCGAAGACGGAGAGCCATTGGATTTAATCCAAGACAAAGCTGCATCGCAGACAAGATCGAATCATTGATCTAAGATCCTGATCAAATGACCATCATTTGTTTTGGGTCTAAAAATGTGAGGAGGTTACGCTTCAGAAAAATTTCATTTCAAGAATTCAGTTTGAGATTAGAAATCCCCGAAGCCTAGAGAGCCGAAACAAATTCTCGACCATCGAATCATCCAAAGTAAGCCTCAATCGTTCGATTCAAGAGGACATATGGCAGACCACGTCAGCAGACCACATCAGCAAGGACATATGGGAGATCTATGTCAGCAAATACATATGGAAGATCACGTCAGGAAGGGCGTGTGGCAGACCTCGTCAGCAAAGATGTGTAGCAGACCACGTCAGCAAGGATGCGTGGAAGACCACGTAAGAATACCACGTCATCAAGTACACATGGCCTAATTAGATGATGACATGTATCAAGAGGAAATTGGCTTGTTCCATGTCAACACGTGACGTCAATAAATTATGTCACTTTGAAAGAACTACTTCAGGAGTTTCACCACTAGCAAATGACAAAAGATCCGAAGTCCCGAAGGACGAAATCCCGAAGTAGACATGGTCTGTTCGATCCAAAGAAACACTTCAGGAGCATTCTCATTCGTCGATCTACTACAATGGAAGGATAGCATAATTTGAAATAGCCGAAGTCCTGGACTAAATGATGGCCATCCATCTCAATGCTTGATTAAGACCCAACCATCGGATTAAGCCTTGTAAGAATCAAATCTGCCGATTGATCAGTTTCCACGAAATAAACGTAAATTGTTCGATCTGTTCGGGAAATCTGATTCGGAATTTTTCAAAAGGTTTTAAAAGTTGAAATCTTGAAGTTCCGAAGGGCGAAGTTCTGTTAGTCATCCATCTCAATGGGAGATTGAATCGTGACCATTGATTCTGATAAGCGCTCAAGTGATCGTTTGGCCTAGCGCTTGGTCACCGCATATGGTCATATGGAATAAGAAAAATAAAGGTAAAGCTTAAATAATAATCTTGTGGTTCTACGCCTATGGTCATATGAAAATGGTTTGAAGGGAGTGCCTCAATCAGATTTCATTCGACAGAGAGTTACACCAGAACAATACAAAGAATAGATAAATAATCGAATATGATCTGTTGGTGAACCGAGAACGCAACAGAAGTATGAGTACGATCTAATGAGTCAATCCATGTCTGTGATCAACTCATGAGGACAAATGAATCGATACACAACCATGATTAAAGAGATTTAAATCATGAAAACATGAATAAAGAATAAAAAGGAAAAAATGATATTAATTAAAGTTTAAGATTATCATTTTAAATGAAAAAGGTACAATGGTTCAAATATCAAAAGACACAATGCTTCAAACTCACGCCAGTTGGAAGACTATATAAACAAGAAATAATGGTAAGAAGAAGTGTAGTTGAATTTGTTGAAGTATATATATTTATATATAATGGATTGAATGAAAGTTCATTCTATCAGGTTGGTGTCTATTTACAAGTTGGGTCTTGTATGAGGATTGGATTCCTCAATTCTCAGTTGGATCTGAGATCAACAAGCTCGGACTTGTTATGAGGGTTGGATTCCTCAATTCTCAATTGGACCTGAGAACTACAAGTTGGGTCTGGTAACAGAGAGTTGGGTCTCTCATAATTGTATGAAGATTATATTCAAAGATTGATCTTATGTATTCATTCAAGTTATTTAATAAATAAAATATTTATTCTTTTATATATATTGATTGAGAAAATGAAATAAATATTTGTTGTTCAGTTAATTTGTGAAAAGTGGAAAAATGTCCAAAGTTTTATGACACTTATTCACCCCCCCCCTTTCCCAGTGTCAAGTACCCATTTTCATCAGGATAGACTATGGGAAAAGGTCTCTCTCTCTCTCTCTCTCTCTCTCTCTCTCTCTCTCTCTCAAAGTAAAGAAATAGAATAGGTGGAGTTTGGAATGTTAGTGTTTATTTGCTAGAACTATCTCAGTTGAAGAAAACCTAGCTAAGGAGAGCTCAACATGTCTGCAGGGTGAGATTTCCCACAACATTTTTTGGTGACCATAATGGGGAAAGAGTGTTTCATTGGTTTTTAGCCTCTTGCCTTTTGCATTGTTGATTTGAATTCTTGTTTCCTAAGGTTCTGTGTGTTTTCACCCTCTTTGAGTAGCTTACAAGTCCTTTGTTAGCTTTATGTTGAGTCTGGGCTGAATTTCACTTGATTTGGAGAACTTTTGGCTTGTTTAGAGCTAGGATGCCCCCCTAGTGCCTTACATAGTGTCCCCTCCTTAGGGACGCCCCCTGTCTAACCCCTAAGGAGCCTCCTGGATGCCCTCTTCTAGTATATTGGGGAGCGTCCTCCTCCTTTTGCACGCCATGTCTGCTTGATTACAAGAGCGTCCCCCTGTCTTTGGATTGATTTTTTTCCCTTTTCCTCTATGTTTCTTGGTTCTTTTTTACTTAAAATTAGGCCTCAAATCCTTGTTGGATTGCTTAGTACTTTGTTTGTTTGAAAGGTTTGTTTATATCAGTGCTTTTTATTTTGATAATCTATTATCTTGGATCAAGTATTGAAAGGTCAAACGCTCAAGTTTCATTTGATCCTTGGATGCAATTTTGATTGCCAGTGGTTCTGATTTTTGGGTGATTGTCTAATCATTAGAATTTTGTTTGTTGTTTTCTAAAAATTTTCAAGTTCTTTTCTTGTCAAGTTTTGAAAGTTCATTTCATTACCTTGGCGACAATATAGTGCATCAAATCCTATTATTTCAACTTTCTTTTTGCAATTGTTGATCCATCAAGTCAATTCTGAATCTTTTAGGGTTTGTTGCAACATCAATTGATCTCAGATCTGTTGGTTTTAAATCCATTTTTAGAGTGATTGTTTTCTTTCAAACTGTCTACTTGAATGAGTGTTGGAGGTTATTTATATGTTTGATTCTTTCAGTTTTCGATCTTGTGAACGCATGTTTGTTTGGATATTATTTCTACTTCGTGTTCTTCTCTATATCAGCCTTGAAATCTTTCATTTCATATGAAAGCAAAGAAGCATTAAGAAATTGCCTTTGATCACATTGCATTTTAGAACCAAACAAACAGAATTTGATTGCATTCTACTTTGCAGCATTGTCTTGAACATATTCTTGGGATTTAGGAAATGTTTTTGTGTTGGTTGTTGCATTGCATTGGGTTTACACATTTGGGAATGGAAAAAAGACTCTTCTCCTTTCCATAGTTAGCGTTCATCGAAATTGAAATTTTTGCATTTCATTTTCATTTTGCATGGTTTTAAGAGTCGAGCCCAAACATAATCAATTTCACTTCCATACCTTTCAGTAACAAACATCCATAAAATCAAAGCGCTAATTAAAATCTATCTATATATTTTTCTTTCGAGGGATCTGCAAACCTACATTAGATTAGTTGTAGGGATTTGGAATAGGTTTTGAAGATAACTCTCCAAAGTTATAAGACAAACATAGAATCTTGAGTTAGGGAGAGAAATCCATTTGCCACATCATTTTCCTGGACATCCCTTCTCACGCAAGGGTCAATCACGAGGTCACTTTGGGGATAGCGGAGTAACTAACCCCACTTTGTTCTTCTTGGTGGAGTGGTATGCATGTATTACAAAAGGTGTCAAAAGACATTTGGGGATCACTTGTGAGGTTCACACCTTGGTCAGAGGCACCTCTCGAGGGGATTTTGGGTCTTAAACGACCCTGCCCTTGTGTTTAAACTGGAATGTCAACAATTTCCCTAGGATTTTGTTGTTGTAAGTGGTAATCTTAGCAACCATAATCTTTAGGGTTCATACGCAGGTGACAAAGAAGGGGAAAGTCTTTGTTGTACCTAGAACATACGTTGGTCAAACTCACTCGAGCTCCTTGGAGGGTAACCCACAGTTGTGTCATGTGGAAACTAGCACCAGGGTGTAAGTCCATCAAGCAGGTCACCAACATAATTGCTCCACCTTCCCTATCTCAACCCCTTTTCATATTGATCATGTGACGTTGGATTTCATAACCAATTAGTGGTTTCACTATGAGAAGGTGTTTGTTTGTATGTTTGCTTCCTAGATTTTTGAGCACGTGTTGTTTGTTTTCCCTAGCAGAACTTAGGTTGAATCAGTCTGTATGGCATCATTTCCTAGAAATACCAACGAAGTAACCCCTTTTCCTGGGGAAACTTTCATTTTCTCTTCTTTTGGAAACATTGATCCTCCTTATATTGCCACATTAAGTCTTCTCAGACTCACTATAGGGTTACCAGTATGGTTGTTTTCCACTTCGGTGATCTTGAATGCTCTTGGTCCTTCGAATGCAAGCCCCTCACCCCAAGAAAATCCACCTCATGTTGACACTTCACCTTCTTCTCCTATTGCATCTTCTTCATGTTAGCACTAGAAGTCACCTTTAGATTGCATAGAAGATAAGCTCAGTAGCCATCAGTTTATGTGAGTGTAATTGAGTATTAAGAGGTCAAATGGAGAAGACTCAATGATAATAAAGTTCTAACTCATAAATATGGACTAGCATGCACAACAATTGAGGTCTTGGATTAAATTCAGTCAGTAAGTTGGAGTAAAGGTGAGTAGAAGGAAGACTTTGGTCAGAAAGGTGTAGAGGTTTGTTATGGACATTAGGTCTTCAAGCAGCCTAAGGAAGAAAAACTTAAACACAAGATCCTCTTGGATTCAAATTTCAAGGAAAATGAAAGAAATCATAACAGCACTATAATCAAACATTCATCATAATACAGTTACAACAATCCATGTGAATCAGTCATTCATGAACTCTCTCAATATCATAGGCAAATAAGACGAAGTAAGAAAGCTGACTTAGATTAATCAAGAAATCTCAAATCAAGTACATAACCAGAGAACCAATGTTCTTCATCAAAATATTACAATAGCAGGGAGCCTAGCTCAACCATTCGACAACCTTAACAAAATATCAAAACTACCTACGTATACTCAGAACTGTCCACAACCACCAAGGGCGCGCTCTGGCCACTGCATTCAAGGATTTTCGTTTGCATCTTCTTTGTCAGACTGTGTAGGCATTATTTTGTCATACGCTACCTCAAATCAATATGGGCTTTGCAGGAAAATCCGTCCACGGGAGAACTTTGGGCTAACAGACTGCCTCCACGGCCATTTCTTCCATGCTTTCCATTTATGGGGTGAGACGAGGTCTCAACCACCGCCCCCATTTCCATTAACTACCTTCATCGGGATCGGGTCGAGGCCTGACACCCATGAATGTTCCAGGTAGTGCCCATGACTTCTTCGAGTCAATCACGGTGCCTCGAGGCCATGCAGATCTTCTTTTGTGACCAATACAAGTGCTTTCGGCCTTTGGAGCAGCTCCTCTCCATCGCTCCATCCTGCATGCAACCTCGGTCCATGACCTGGGGCTCATATCCATAGGTGCTTCGGAATTTCATCTTTCGGGAAACTCCACTTCACTTGATTCCAAATATCTCGATGCCCGAAATTGCGAAGCGGCCTTCTTCAGATCGACGGTCGGCCTTGCTTTGAATTTGATGGCCATGATTGCTTCCTCGAAAATCCCAATTTCCAGCCACTCAATAGGCTCTTACCCTTCTTTATGGCCCTGATTTCCATATGATCACGGGCTATGATCATGGGCCCAATTCCTGGGTGCTTCGTGATTTCTCACTTCACAAACTTGCATCGTGCTCCATGCTAAAACCTATGATTCGTGAAACCGCGACTTCTCGGATCTGACGCCACGCGTCCTTTTGAATTAGATAACTGAGACTTACTCTGGGACTTCGGGCTTCGAGTGTTTGGGACTTCGGGCACTTCAGGACTTTGGGACTTCAACGCTTCTTACTTGGAAAATCCTGCAACGACTTTCTCCGCAGCCCAGATCTGGCGCCACGCATCTCTTCGGATCAGATGGCTCATGCTCACTTCGGGTTTCGAGACTTCGGACCTTTGACAAACAACTTTAACAATATTTCGAACCCCCGATTCCTGCAAACCACCTATCTGATATTCTCAGGAATGTCCATCGTTGAAGTTGATCTCGCCTGTTGCTTGCATTTCGAGCCCAAAATGGAATGCTCTAAACGTTGCCCTTTGACACTTCTTCTGTAGGCCACGAACTTGGACAACTTGCTGCCCTTGAAAACTATATGTGATAACATTTGGCTCCACAGGGGATGGCATGCTCCCTGCGAGCTGCCAAGAACAAGCACTTCCAGTCACCTTATGCATTGGGCTATGGAGTCATGCTCAAAAAACATCATGCTCGGGATTAAAGGCCGACAAGCACACTAACCTAAAAATGAAATCTAAATACATGGGCTCCAGGAGGAGCTTATTTATGTACATTCCTAGACTAATTTATTTTTACAAAGCACTAGGTAAAAGAAAACTTCCACCATAGCCATTCAGGCAACTCCCTAACTGCAAACTTGTTTACTCTGTCACTAATCAAATAAAAACAATGCAACTGTGACAGCGAAATGATTACGCTTTTCAGCTCTCCTCCCAGTGTTGAAGTCAGGATAAATCTGAGTAGCTCCAAGACATGAAGGAAATGAAACTCTGTGTACTCTCTTACAGGTTCATAGAGCAAATGACAAAATCCACTGGGTTGGTGACATAAAACATGCTTTGTCTTATAGCTGCTCACACATGGCTAAATGTCTCTGGAAAGCATGGGTGAGGGAATGGTTGATGCAGGCTGACTGATACCAGGTGATGGTTGCTCATTTGCAAGCTCTGGACAGGATATGAACTGCACATTTGGTTCTCCCTCGTTTTCTTCATGACTCTCCCGAGGATCAAAATTATAATCATCATAAACATGAACCATGGGAAAGCTCTACTCTTTGTCTCCTGTAGGCACAGAATGGCGGATTTCCACAATGCTTTTCCTCAATGTATAAAGGAAAAGGCTATGTGGTATGCTCTTGGAAATCCTCAAAATCTGAAACATACGATTCCATGTATATAGCCATAGGATCATGAATCATGTGACAGAATCCTGGCTGCTTTAGAAGACCAGGCTTCTCCTCTGTAAATGCCTCTCTACTTGCAAATAAGAAACCTCCCTGCTCCTTCGAAAACAACTCTCGATCATCAGCAACTGCAGTCTCTTTTCCTTGTTGTTGTTCCAGCTCTGATTCATAATCATTGTCTTCTTCCTCAGAATTTGAAACACGTTGATGGTCTTCTTCCTTAGGCACATGCAATTTTTTAAGATATGATTGCATATGAACCCCCTTGCTAGCCCTGATGTTCTCTTTGACTTCTTCATCATCTTCAAACAAGTGTCCTAATGATGAAGATTTCCTCTCTCTCGGGAGAAGGACCAGCTCTGGATGTTGAGCCATGACATAGTACACCATGGCAGCAGTGTATGTGGGTTTGATCCCCATAGGCATACTATGATAAACACTATAAAACCTCATGTTGAAGACAGCCAAGGCTTCCTCTTCCCCTCTCCTCAAGGCATTAAACTCAAACCAATATTGATCAAGGGACTTGTTCTCACCCCAACACTTTAAAAATGCATGGCATAGCTCGGTCTAGGAGCCAATAGAACCAGCTTCTAAACATCTAAACCACACAACAACATCTCTAGAAAAAGAATGTGAGAACAACCTCAAGGTAACATCCTCATGAACAATCTCAAACTGATCAACAAAGTTCTCAAAGGCCTCCAAGTGCCTCTTGGCTGTAACATGGCCTTCTCTAGAAAACCAAGGAAGATACTCAAAGGAATCAAGAGGATAATGGTTAAGGTGATATGGCAGCCTCAGAGGTTTAAACAACTTATTTCTTATTTTAATTTGAAAAGAAGTGGGATGATCATGAGGATTAATGAGTTGATGGCAAGGCTCAGCAGGAATAACGGAGGGTGACGAGATTTGATAAGTCTGTGAATTATTTTCAACCTCCTTAGGGCTACAAGGCTAATCAATTTCAAGAGGAGATGCAATACAGATCTCAATTTTATGAATAGGTAGAGGTGAAGACATGAGATCGGTATCTACAACACAAGAAGAGGGCATGTTTTTTTCTTCCAAGGATGGATAAATAAAGGAAGGCCTATTATCATCTGAATAGACAAAGCATAGGATAATCCTCTTTGTATGTGAAGGGACAGAGAGAAATGAGTTGATAAACAAGAACATGATTTCATGAATAAAGCTCATAAACTGATACATGGTCTTCCCCTTCGATATGGTCATCTTTCTGTCAACAGGATCCTCTCCAGTGGAGTCTTCGATAGTGGAGTCGCCAGGTGAAAGTTGCAATCTTCAATGATTCTGATGTCTGATGCACCTTCAGAATCAGAAGCTCGTTGTCATTCTTACCCAGGGAAATGTCTTCAATTCGTTCCCCGAAAACGGTGCCAGAAATGTTAGCACTAGAAGTCACCTTCAGATTGCATACAAGGTAAGCCTAGTACCCATCAGTTTATGTGAGTGTAATTTAATTTTAAGAGGTCAAATGGAGAAGACTCAATGATAATAACGTTCTAACTCATAAATTTGGACTAGCATGCACAAGCAATTGAGGTCTTGGATTAACTTCAGTCAGTAAGTTGGAGTAAAGGTGAGTAGAAGGAAGACTTTGGTGAGAAAGGTGTAGAGGTGTTTTATGGACACCAAGTCTTCAAGCAGCCTAAGGATGAAAAACTTAAACACAAGATCCTCTTGGATTCAAATTTCAAGAAAAATGAAAGAAATCATAACAGCACTATAATCAAACATTCATCATAATACAATTACAACAATCCATGTGAATCAGTCATTCATGAACTCTCTCAATATCATAGGCAAATAAGATGGAGTAAGAAAGCCGACTTAGATTAATCAAGAAGTCTCAAATCAAGTACATAACCAGAGAACCAGTGTTCTTCATTAAAATATTACAATAGCAGGGAGGCTAGCTCAACAATTCGATGACCATAACAAAATATCAAAACTACCTACTTATACTCAGAACTATCCACAACCACCAGGGGCGCGCTCTGGCCACTGCATTCAAGGCTTGTCGTCTTCATCTTCTCTGTCAGACTGTGTAGGCATTCTTTTGTTAGACGCTACCTCAAATCAATATGGGCTTTGCAGGAAAATCCATCCACAGGGGAACTTTAGGCTGACAGTCTACCTCCAGGGCCATTTCTTCCATGCTTTCCATTTATGGGGTGAGACGAGGTATCAACCACCGCCGCCATTTCCATTAACTACCTTCATCGGGATCGAGATGAGGCCTGACACCAATGAATGTTCCAGGCGGTGCCCATGACTTATTTGAGTCAATCCTGGCACCTCGAGGCAATGCAAATCCTCTTCTGTGACCAATATGGATGCTTTCGACCTTTGGCGCAGCTCCTCTCCATCACTCCATCCTGCATGCAACCTCGGGCCATGACCTAGGACTCATATCCAAAGGCACTTCATGATTTCATCTTTCGAGAGTCTCCACTTCACTTGATTCCAAATATCTCGATGCCCGAAATTGTGAACCAACCTTATTCAGATCGACAGTCGACCTTGCTTTGAATTTGACGACCATGATTGCTTCCTCGAAAATCCCAGTCGCCAACCGCTCAATAGGCAATTACCCTTCTTTATGGCCCCACTTTCCATATGATCACGAGCTATGATCATGGGCCCAATTCTTGGGCACTTTGTGATTTCACACTTCGCAAACTTGCGTCATGCTCCATGCTAAAACCTTTGATTCATGAAACTGTGACTTCTCGGATCTAGTGTCATGCGTCCCTCTTAATCGGATGGCTGAGACTTACTCTAGGCCTTCAGGCTTCAAGTGTTTGGGACTTCGGGCACTTCGGGACTTTGTGACTTTGGCGCTTCTTACTTACAACATCCTGCAACAACTTTCTCCACAGCCTGGATCTGGCGCCACGTGTCTCTTCGGATCAGACGGCTCATGCTCACTTCGGGTTTGGGGACTTCAAACCTTTCACAAACAACTTTAACAATATTTTGAACCCCTGATTCCTGCGAACTGCCGATCTGATATTCTCAGGAATGTCCACCGTTGAAGTTGATCTCGCATGCTGCTTGCATTTCAAGCCTGAAATGGACTACTTTGAACGCTGTGCTTTGACGCTTCTTATGCAGGCCACGAACTTGAACAACCTGTTGCCCTTGACAACTATATGTGATAACACTTCCCTTCCTTCTCCTTCACCTAGTGAAAGCTCTAAAGTTGGTATCCATGTGGATAAGAGGAAGAATAAAAGGAAGATTAAGAAGAAGAAAAATAAGCAAGGGGCCGAACTCCCAACGACTGTAGGACTTGTTGGAAGCAATCAACCAGTTACTTTCAATCAGGCTGGTAATATTGATGAGGTTCAAAAACCTACCAAGACAACTTGCAAGCCCAAATTCCCTTGCAGGATTTGTAAGGGTGACCACCTTCTTAAGGATTTCTTGAGTATTCCCAAGGTTTTAGATGTGTCATCCACGAGTTCCAAATAACTTGTGTCATCAGCCTCTACAGGTCATTCTGGTGACAAACCATCAACTAGTGAAAGTAAAGTTGGGGAAAAGAAAAGTAGAGTCAAATTTCTTTGTAGTTTATGTGAAGGTAGTCATCAAACTCACCTTTTCCCTCGTATGGATGAAGCCTCGAAATTGTTGGAAGACCTGACTATTTCCCAGCCACAACTTCCAATTGCTTATCGTAAGCTTTCTCCCGACCCATTACTAGTTGATAAAGTAATCGATCCAGTTTCCTTGTTGGAAGATCCCACTCTTCCTTTGAAGAGTGAAGTTAAAGTGGTCAATCTGGTTCCCTCGCCGATCGATCCCATTCTTCCCTTGAAGAGTAAAATCCAAGTGGTCAACCCGAGTCCATCAACGGTTGATCCCACTCTCCCCTTAGAGAGTGACATTTTCCAAGTGGTCGATCTGATCCCATCATTGATCGATCCCACTCTCCCCTTAGAGAGTGACATTTGCCAAGTGGTCGATCCTATCCCATCATTGATTGATCCCACTCTCCTGTCAGAGAGTGAAGTCGGTACCGCTCATGTTTTTCTTGTTCATATCGATTCTTCCATACAAGGGAGAATTTCTCCTTCTACTGTGGAACCCCCTTCAAGTAGTGACGCCATTCTTTTCGATTGGCATGGGATAACTGGACCTCTTCTTCCTTCCTACATACCTTTCCAAATCATTGTTCAGGTTTGTGGTAGGGACGTTCCTTAGACTATTTTCGACGAACGTACTTTCATTAGTATTTTATCATCAACTTCTTGGAAAGCTTTAGGTTGTCCTCAGCTTGTGTCAATCACCCAGAATCTGTTAGCTTTTAACAAACGAATCAGTGAACCTTTAGGGATCCTTCCGCAGTTGCTTGTCACTTTAGGAGGGAAAACCGTCTATATTGATGTTATGGTAGTTTGTGACCCCTTGGATTTTAATTTGCTCCTTGGTCGACATTATGTCTATGCCATGAAAGTTATTGTGTCCACTCTCTTTCGAGTGATATATTTCACTCATAATGGAAAAATTGTGACTATCAATCAGCTTTCAATTGTTGGTCCTACTTTCACTGCCAGCCACTAGCCTTCCCTAAATGGTCCTTATGTGCAAGTCGTATCACCCCCGCCACAGGTTAATTATGTGACGATGTGTTCCATGAGTTAAGCTCTGGATGAGAACGAGCCTCTCACTATATGCTCGACTTCTTTTGACTTAGATCCGGTAATGGACATGGTGATCTATTTGATAGGGTTATTAGAGCTTGATCTCCTTACCCCTATTGCGGCCCTCGACATATATTCCTTCTAGATCATTATTCTTTTGTCCATCGAAGATCTCCTGGAATCCATGATCAAGGTAGGTCCCTTGACATGTATTCCTTCGACAACATTTCTCTCTTGGAAGCCATGATCAAGAAGAGGGTGTGAGCATAGTTTTATACTCTTTGGAAGCTCATTAAAAAATGAAACAAAGGCCTGGGAATTGAACCCAGAGGTTACAAGCATAGTTATTTTCTTGTGTCAAGCTCATTAAAAATGAAATAGATCCTTATGAGCATAGTTCTTTTTTTGTGTCAGGCTCGTTAAAAAATGAAATAGCCACCTCTCCTGTTGAGTCGAGTATTTCATTAGAACTCATAAGTGAACCTTCATTTCATCCACCTGGGTCAGTTGATCCTCTTTGTTCCTCCCTCTTTGGTGAACATTTTTCTATTAGTAACCAGAAGTCTATTCTGGTATAGAAATTGGTGATAGGAGAAGAGTCAGTGAATGAAACGAAGATTGGGGGGCATGTCTCCAGCCTCTGGTTATCATGTGGAGTTAAGTCGCTAGCTTCTCAAGTTGGGGGTAAAGTACCAACCACCTATGGGTATCCTCCCTCGAAACCTTTGGACAGTATGTTCGGAAGTTCCGAGCACAGTTAGTTTTCAGTTTTAAGCTCGTTAAACAATGTAACTGGTTTCGAGCATAGTTTGTTTTCTAGTTTCGAGCTCGCGAAAAAATGAAACCTACCCAAGCATAGTTTTACTTTCTTTTCAAGCTTGTGTAAAAATGAAACTAATCACAATTTTAGTCTTTGTTATTTCATGTGATCGTAAATACATGAGAATAGGTTATCGAGCTCAGTCTTTGTTCTTTCTCATGCTTGTAAATACATGAGAATAGGTTACTGAGTATACTTTTATCACTTTTTCGGACTCATAAAATCTATATGAAAAGGGAACCCTTTGGAGTCTCCTTTAATCTCTTTTCAGACTCCCTAAACATGAAAAGATTGTCGAGTGATCTTGTTGTTTTTCACGCTTGATAAATTGAGTTAGAAAACACGTTTGTTGAGTGATAGTTTATCTCTTTTTCAGTCTCATCAGACTATTTATGAAAAGGGAACACCCTAACCATCTTGGTTAGGAGAGTTCTCCTAGGTATCGTTTTATACTTTTTCGGGATTAGGAGACTAAACTTACAAAAAATTTCATCTCGAGTCTTCTTTAACATCTTTTCAGACTCTCTAAATATGAAAAGGCCATCGAGTTTACCTTCCTTGGACTCCTAAAATCACACAGTGAAGGACCCATCTGGAACCAAACCCTTCCTTCTTCAGGTTCGTTAAACATTTGAAGATGGGACTCATCGAAGATGAGTTATACCGAGCATCTATTATCCTCCTAGAGCTCGTTAAACAAGAAAGAGGTGCTCGACAATCATGGTGGGGGGGGATTTGGGAAGTGGGTCAAGTTTTTGAAACATTATGGCAGTTTTTTGCCACCCTTGAACATGGGACATGTCTACATTATGTTGTACATTTGGGTAATATGTTTGTCTATGAGTCATTTGAATTCCATGTATCGTCATACTCATTCGACTCCTTTGAAGAGAACATGTGGCTGTCATCACACTATGGTGATCATCACATTATGTTTGGACCCTTGCCTCATCAAGTCAAATGTTTCCAAGTCAATTGTCATGCCGCACAATGTTCAAGGGAATTATCAACCTTACAACCACTCTGTATTATTCATACCCGTGTTAGTTTGTCCCCATTTGATCCATCATTATTCATCACTATCCTACATTTGTTTCGTGTAATGATGGAGGATACATCATGGCCCTCCTTCGATGAGTCTATTCATGTCAACTTCAACACATTATCCAAGAATCAGACTTAGAAACCAATTAGTACTTGGAGCGTGCATGCCTCGATGGCAGGTTTCCTCGTTTTCAACAATGGGTTTATATCATTGACCTCTAATTGAAATATTCCACCGACTGTTCAACTTTAGCTCATTGATTTAAACCTCTTGGATTGTACTAGGGTACCTTGGGATTCATTGACATCACTAATGATTTCCCTCGCACTTGTTAATGGTATACATTAATGATCAATAATCAAGTGGTTTCTACCATGTTTGACATCAAGACATCTATTCACATGGCTAGATTCGTACCATTTCAGGATCAGGATGAAGGCCCTGGGTTGGGAAATAATTTTGTTATGTGATTTTCCCAGGTTGCGTTGGAGATCATTTGATGCTATTATGTATATTGTTACATAGATCCATGTTGTATTGGTATGTGGCTATGTTTTCTCACTTTGTAGCTCCACTATGTACAATCTCGTGGCTATATTATGATCGAGTCATGGAAATATGGATCCACATTGTATGGTCAGTGACCATATTCTTAGTCAGTACTCTGATGGATCCGCAATGTATTGGTCAGCGGCCATGCTTTGAGTCCACTTTGTCCGAGCATGGGTATGCCTACCTCGTGATTATATATGTATACTGACTATTGATTGCATGGAACTTCCGACAGGTTATCCTTCTCCAGTCCCTTATCCTTCCGACAAATTTTGCAAAGTGTTTCATCCATCATTTTCTTTTGTGACCTCATGCTTTGGGGGGAATTTGTTATACACCATTTTGTCACACCTAGCCAAGTGTCGCAAGTGTCACATTTCACTTTGTTAAGTGTCGCAGTGTTGACATCTCACCGTAAGTGTCGCAACTACAATGGGGTAATGTTATGGTGTAAGTGTCGTACTTTTCTAAGTATTACGACCTTGACACCATGTAAAATTTACATGTCATGATCCCTAGTGAAGTTAGAGGACCAAAACCATCACTTGGAGGTTAAAAACCCACCTTTCTCCTTGTGTTTCTAGCCTTGTTTGACCAAGGATGCCCCCCTCCCCACTCTGGAGGAGCATGCCTCTTCCTTTCCCAGTTCAAGGGGAGCATCTGGGACACCCTGTCTGTCATTCTGGGGGGGAGTCCTTGCAATTAAGAGGTTTCCTTGGATCTAGGGGAGTTATTTCGAGAAGGATTTGATTTGTTTTGGTTGATTCACTTGAGATATGGTTCGACCACCTTCCACCCTATGTTGGGAGAGGTCTATAACCATGTGGATAAATAAAATCTCAACCTCAAGCACCTAATTATCAACCATTCCCTTGATTCCCTAGGTTGGTTAAGCCTCCCAAATCCTATATAAACTAGGCCATTCATGAGTGAAAGGGGGCAAAGTGTTCATGGAAGGTATCAAACTTTTGATCTCATACTTCAGGAGTATTCTGGCAGTGCACATAAGGGGTTTGAAAGGACAAGCTTGGAG
Organism: Picea engelmannii; assembly: GCA_009831015.1. Taxonomy (NCBI): domain Eukaryota; kingdom Viridiplantae; phylum Streptophyta; class Pinopsida; order Pinales; family Pinaceae; genus Picea; species Picea engelmannii. Next base: position 265,354 of record ML777745.1, read on the forward strand.
GAATACTTGCAACACATCATGGTTGTAAGTTGTTCATGTTTCTCATATCAATGAAGAACTTAGCATATTTTCATACATCTATCTTATTCATTCTTTCTTGCATGTGTCTACTTGTATTCTCTGACATTAGGTAGTAGTGGTAGAGAGTTTGTCTATCCTTTTTTTCAGGTCCATCTTCATGTTCGAGGTGTGTATCTGGAGCTAAGTTATATATTATGTATAATGTTACATAAATCCATGTTGTATTGGTCCGTGGCTATGTTTTGTCATGTTATAGCTCCACTATGTACAATCTCATGGCTACATTATGATCGATTCATGGAAATATGGATCCACGTTGTATGGTTAGTGGCCATATTCTTAGTCAGTACTCTCATAAATCCGTAGTGTATTGGTCGATGACCATGTTTTGAGTACACTTTGTTCGAGCATGGGTATGCCTACCTCCAGATGATATATGTATATTGATTAATGATTGCTTGTAGCTTCTGACAGGTTATCCTTATTTAGTCCCTTAATTCACAAACTTTGCAAAGCATTTCAGCCATCATTTTCTCTTATGACCTCACGCTTTGGGGAGCATCTGTTACCTAACACTTTGTCACACCTTGCCAAGTGTCACATTTCACTTTGTTAAGTGTTGTAGTGCTAACATCTCGCCATAAGTGTCACAAATGCAATGGGGTAATGTCATGGTGTAAGTGTCGTACTTTTATAAGTATTACAACCTTGACACCATGTAAAAACCACATGCCATGATCCCTAGTGAAGTTAGAGGAGTAAAACCATCATTTGGAGGTCGAAAACCCACCTTATTCTTGTCTTTCTAGCCTTGTTTGACTAGGGATGCCCCTCCCCACTCTAGCGAAGCATCCCTCTTCCTTTGCCAATTCAAGGGGAGTGTCTGGGATGCCCTGTTTTCCATTTTGTGTGGCATCCTTTCAGTTAAGAGGTTTCCTTGGATCTAGGGGAGTTATTTCAAGAAGGATTTGGTTTGTTGTGGTTGTTTCACTTGAGATATGGTTTGACCACCTTCCACCCTATGTTGGGAGAGGTCCATAACCATGTGGATAAAGAAAATATCAACCTCAAGCACCTAATCCTCAACCATTCCATTGATTCCCTATGTTGGTTAAGCCTCCCAAGTCCTATATAAACTAGGCCATTCATGGGTGAAAGGGGGAAAATATTTCATTAAAGGTATCAAACTTTTGATCTCAGACTTCAGGAGTATTCTGGTAGTGCACATAAGGGGTTGGAAAGGAGAATCTTAGAGGAATACTTGCAGCACATCATGGTTGTAAGTTGTTCATGTTTCTCATATCAATAAAGAACTTATCCTATTTCCATACATCTATCTTATTCCTTCTTTCATGCATGTGTCTACTTGTATTATCTAAAATTAGGTAGTAGTGGTAGAGAGTTTGTCTATCCTTTTTGTAGGTTCATCTTCACGTTCTAGGTGTGGATCTAGAGCTAGAGCTTTGGAATAGTGAGGATAGACTATAGGAAAAGGTTCTCTCTCTCTCTCTCTCTCTCTCTCTCTCTCTCTCTCTCTCTCCAAGTAAAAACATAGAATAGGTGGAGTTTGGAATGTTACCCAGCTAAGGAGAGCTCAACTTGTCCATAGGCCCAGCGAAGGAGAGCTCAACCTATTCGTAGGGTGATATTTCCCACAATATCGATGGTTCCTTCCTCAAGTACCTCAATTCTATTATTCAAATAATTTTCCATATCCTTATAATAGAATAGGTGGAGTTTGGAATGTTAGTGTCTATTTGTTAGAAATGTCTTAGTTGAAGAAAACCCAGCTAAGGAGAGCTCAACCTATCCGTAGGGTGAGATTTCCCACAACATCGATGGTTCCTTCCTCAAGTACCTCATTTCTATTATTCAATTCATTTTCCATATCCTTATTTGTCTAAGAGTAAGTTTCTACCATGAATTATGAAAAAATTATGTAATAGCATGCAAATATGATTTTATGATGACAATTTGACCCATTAGATAGATTATTAAGAGTAGTGCCATGAAATGCATATAACAACAATGGATTACATAAGTGAATCAATTTAACATACAATCTTAATTTTATGGCATATCTCCATAACATAGTGAATCAACAAATAATGTAGAGACAATGGCATGGTTTATGTGCAGAGCAAAAAATCAACTATGAAAATCCATTAAGAGTAATATGCATAATAATACAATTGAGCAAAGTGAAGTGTGAAGCTAACAACTCTAGATTAGTACAAACAACATTCATAGATTAAGCTAAAGAAGACATTAAGTTTCATCTTTAGTCTATTCATATTTCCTAATGATACAATAGTGTAGACAACGGGGAAAGACGAAGAGCCAATCTCATGAAATGATCCGGTGTAACAATTAAAATCAATGTGTACTTTGTTGAGGTATCCTTCTAAGGTGATTCCTTATGCATGATGATGGTGGCAATTGAGATTGCATAACATGGTGTTAGCATGACCAAACTTCTCTTATGTAATTATGTGGTAGTCGAGGACTACACAAATTGAGTCTTCGTACATCTTGTGACACAACACATGTTGACACTCTAATCTATGCAAGGTTGCTAACTATTGAGTATGAATTGTATCATATACTATGCACAACTCACACTCGCAAAAGAAGACCAGTTATGCACACGGCCATACTTAGGAAGATTTATGTTGAGCTTCTCTTCAACGTGAATCCAGTTGTCTTGGACTTTATCAACCTTTGAACTCTTTCACGCTCAAGATCACTAACATTTTCTAACATTTCTTATCAATTTGGGTTATTAGATTGCTTACATATCTCCATTCTTTGGTTGTTTTAGGCTCTTCAATCCAATTTATCTTATTTATAATGCTTGTCTCCACTCATTAGGGATTCCCTCCACAATGCTCTTTCCATATCCATTCCTTTAAATATGTTTTTAGCTTCAAGTGAGAGAGTCTCATCAAAGGATGCAATTCCTTTAGTAGCTCCATAGTAAGAAGACTATACCTCCTCATACTTTATCCCTCTCAAACCCTCACAACTATTTTTTTTTCTTCTAGCATGATCGAGATTCCTAACCCACTTGGATTACTCATTAAGAAGTGCTTATAGCCTTCACTTCTTCCTCGTATATCCTCAATATATTGGATTTCATGTCCTCTTATTTGCCTTTTACTCCACTAGTCATTCTCCCCTAATCACGGATAACCTATTTCTATAGCCTCCTACAGGAAATATACATGAAAATTTTGAATGACAACTAGTAATTAACTTTGCTTTCCTTCTTGCTTGATTTGTGTGACCTCCTCGAATATCCTTAATCATTTTAGAGGACAAAATTATACTTCATTTTTCATATAAGAGAATTCATCCAATAATTTGATGGGAATATTTATCCTTTTTATAGATTCTTCCATCCTCATGATATCTTCTACTTTTGATCATCAACCTATTGGCAATTCACATATAGTAAGTCACATCTAATTTAATGATAAAGTAGAATCTATACCAAGAGCCCTATATTGCTTTCTATTTCTTCCTCCCCATATATTTGATTTCCATTATCCTTTCATAGTTAGATGTTATATGTTTTTCCACTTTAAATAATTCCCTTCAATATTTATTTTTAAACAACCATAGTTAATTTTCATTAGAAAAAGTCACAGCCTAACCAATTAGCATTGTAATACAAGCAAAAAAGAGAAATGGCATAGCCTAGGTTCAAAACCTTCAATTCCAAGCTCCAAAAAACTTGATAACTACCTAACAAAATTATGAATTGACTAACATGTACCCCCTAATAAACTTTCCCAAAATTAATAAGACTATATAGTACATATCAAGCAAAGAAAGGATTAGATTGATTCCCCATGAAGGGTACTCTCTGTAACCTAGATTTCTTCATTGAATTATTCCTCATACTTGACCCAGCACGATTGGACCACTAGGCGATATGCTTTTGTTGTTGTCGCTAGCTTCTCCTCCTCCTTGATTCCTAAGATCCCATGTAGGTTTAGACCGTTCCCCACACCAGTATTCAGAGAGGGATAGGGTTGGGTTGTTGGCACACTTACTTATACTGAGAGGGGGGGTGAATCAATATATGATTGTTTTCCTTTTCTTACAATATTTATCAATTCATTACTTTACTAGCCACAAATAGTTAATGATAAATATATAGAACCAGACAATCCACAGTATATAAAGATTTAACGTGGAAACCCAAATGGGAGAAAACCACAAATCTTATCTTTATAATATCATGTAGGCACCAACCTACTGTTACAATATTTGTAGGCACTGTAATCCCCATTTTGTGGGATAACTAAGGACATGACATCTCGAGGCCCTCGGGTTGCAGATATGGAGTGTCGAAAGACCACATGACTAGCAATTTCCACTTGCACATATGTTATCCTGCTCTATCACCTCGGTTTGGATCCATCGTCAGCGCATCCACCACACCAGCTAGCTTATGGAAGGCATATGGGTCTTTCTCCATGTGGTACAAGTCAGGGATTGTGGTAGGTAATCACCCTAATATTTGAGGCATTTAAGAATGTTGTATTGAAGCTGCTTTTGATTATAGAATGCCTACTTGAACATTATGCTTTTGACCCTATTTCACCTTGGTGAGTGTCATCGATTTCCTAGTAAGTGGCCAACTTTTGGGGAAGGGGTGTAACTGGGGGTCCCTTGAGGGGTCATCGTACCATTCCCAACCATAATTATCACTTTTTGCTTATTGCATTTCCATCACATTGCCCTCTTTTAGGCCCTTTGGCTAGAGTGACCCAAGAAGGGCATGTACCTCATCTCATGGGAAGAAGGGGTTGAAGGCCCAGAGGCTTGTAGCTAGCAAAAGATAAAATCCAAATCGTTAACCTTCTAGATGATCACCCAAGGATCCCGAGAACAAGTAGACATCTCTCATAAAAATTGATGGGATCCGTGAAATAATAAATAATAACAAATGCCAACCAGGGAGGGGCATCTCTCGGCATTGTTTTTAATGCTTAGGTAGAAGCCACACACGTGTTCCCAACTCGGGGAAGCATGATGTGACCAGGGTAGAGTCAAGGTGGGTGTTGAGGAAAAGATATGAAATGATCTTACTCAAGCATTTTCAGATTTTGCTTGGCTAAAGCAAAATAGACGAGAATATCACCCTATGTTTATAGCCATCAAAATTAATATCCTAACTCACAAGTATTGATTACAAGTGCTTAGGCTAGTCTTTTTTATAAATAAAAGCTTGCTGGAAAATTCATTTTTATATGATTTTTTGAATATAACAATTGTTGAAATAAATGTAGAGATAGAAGCAAAGACACCAAAATGATAATCAAGACAGATGAGACATAAATCAATCCTTTATTTCATTCCAATTCACCAACGAGTCACTCTCTTTACAAAATTTCGTGAAGAAATTTTGGACCAAAGTCAAACTTAGACATCCCCGATGGAACATACAAAAGGACCTCTGACAGAAAATCAAAAACTGAACTCTAAAAGCTAGATCAACTTGCCACAGATTGTTGCCCACTCGACTCTGCACAATAGCCTTTGTCAGTCATGAAAACTAATTCACAAATAGACAAGTGTACACAGACTATCAAAGATAGATCAACACCTCTGAAAAACAAGTGTCTGAATGATGTAATTTAGCCCTGAATCTTGTTGTCTACAATAAGACCCTGCTATCATAAAAACGAATTAGGCTTATCATAAATTAAGGAATGAATGAAAATTGAACTATCTCAACATAAACTCAAAGAGAAGACCTTACTATGCTTCTCCTTCTATCTTTTACATGTTCCTCCCTTTCCTTTTTCCTTTAAGCAAATTACAATTGGTTGAAGTAGTTGAACTACCTCATTAGTTAAGTTAATTGAAAACTCAACCAACTTTTTAGTTAAGGGGAAAAAGTAATAAATCATAATAAGGTTTTTTAAATAAATAATAACTAGTAGGTGGGACCCCTTGTGACTCCTTTTTGCTCTTAACAATCATAGCATAACTAGTTAATTAAGCAAAACACCCCTCCTTGTGACTCCCATCATCACATTCATATTTGACAATTTATTTCATTGACATTTGAAATTATTTTCAAAAATATATTACCAATATATCCAAAAAGTCTGTTGTCCAAAAATCTTAAGTCAATTGTTCTCAATCAATAGATAAATAAATAAAACTTAAAATCCATATTTTACAGTCTGCGAGGAAATCTTTCCTTTGTTGTTGCTATCACCTTTTAAACTCTCTGAATTTGCCTTAGGCTGTGTCGAGCCTTTAGGCTTAATCTCGTTGATCACATGAGAGCAATCGTCCCTTAATTGCATGGGGGAAGATACCAATTTATCAGAATCGTTTGAAGGTGAGGAAGGGGCAGTAGTGGCTTTCCCTTTGTCAGGGGCATAGTGGGCCTTGGTTTTCAGCCTTTTATTTGAATAGATCATTCATGTATGAATAATTGATTAGCAAATAGTTCCTTTAACAGCCATGCATGACAACTCTTTCAAAATATGAAATAGACTTTGGCTCAGCGACATATCAGACTCATGCAATCCAATCCATACAAATTGTTTAACTGTTGTCAATGAGTAGGGGGTGAACAAAAGGTCTTGGGATATGCGAGGGGTTTGTATTGAGCGAGACATGATAAAATGAGGAGGGAAAGAAACATGGTTACTGCTCAAAGACAACAAACAATCAACTTTAATGCAAACCAAATAAAATATCACCGTGATCCAACCAAGAAACTGTGATTCCAAATTGCTTCAATACAAAATTCTTATTAACTATAATTAAATTTTAAGAACAGGGAATGAAAAATGAATGCGGGAAGGCGATGGGATTGTAATTAGCGAAAAGTGAGAAAATGGTAGGGAGGAGAGCGGATATTGTTCATAAAATTAATTAAGTAATCCATACCCATTCTATATCAAACGCAAAAGATCCAACACCAACCAATAATTATTGTGCTTTTTAAACAACCATTGTGTATAATCCAATCAATTTTGTGTATTACTTGCTCACTGCTCGCAATTAAATCATTAACGCAGAGTCATCAAAACAAGACAATATGCCTTCCACGACAACCTGTAAGAGTTCTATTTCTTCCCAACTGTCCCATATAATATTTAAACAATTTCTAAATGAACACACACTCACTTGTTTCAATCTGTCTTATCAAAACATCAACCATCATCCAGAATTATTCCTTCAAATCAAACACAGACACTAAAATCACACCCGATTTCATTCCTCAAGTTCACTTAACAATTAATTTGTAATGAGATCATATTGCTACATCACCCATGCCTATCTCTGTTAAGATGCATGATATTCATTAAACATACATAGTGGATAGTCAAACACAACAATCCATATTTTAATTGCAAAGATCCTGACTTGCCATTTAAACACACAGACAACAATCACCACTTTAACTCATACTATGCTTGGAATACACAGACCATTCGACAAAACGTAGAGTATCTCTGTGACTATACAGGTCCAACTACTCTGAATTTAAACATCCACAATGTTGGGATATCAATCAATATAACGAGGTAGAAAAAGTAAGCTTGATCTCATCTCTCAAATTAATCAAATTGCAACAGAGCCATACTGTGTAAAAACCCGTGACCATCTTTGATGGTGCAACCAATAATATCCATAGCATATACAGTGGATGGCCATACCATAATCACCACACTTGCAATACTCCCGTGGTAATTTAATAGTGACAGCAATCATTAACTCAACTTAACATGTTGCAGGCACGCCACACATACCCACGCATTATGCAAGAAGCATTGTTGTGACTTAAACAATTAAAACTAATGTTGGGCCAATAATTCAACAATCCCAATGTGAAAGACAACGACTGTGTATTCAATCCCATCTCTTCAATCAACCGATTAACCATGTCAAGCTTATCCATTTGATTATGATAACTAATGCAGTGACTAGATACCAAAACCAACACCATTGTAAACATAATCAACGGGGGCGAGCCAGTAATCAAACACTGTCGACAAGACACCACCAATTCATAACCATCAATAGTAGACCCGACAGAACATACGATTCCCTCTTATCAAAAACTAGGCTTAAGAAAACAAGGGTTCGCTATGTGGACCAACACAGGGAGACTGGTGTCGACTCCCATCATCGGGTGAGAACTTCCGAGACCAACGGTGCACACACAGGGTATACCACCAATAACTTTGCAGACATGGTGACAGTTCACGAGATAGGAGAGACTCTGAACAGAGTAGCAAAGGCTCCATTTGGCCTTGTAGCAAAACTTAGAACACGCAAGGTATAACCCTCGTGTCTCTCCCAATCAACCTGTTATCACTCCAGGAGTCCTTCTCAAGTTGTAGCTTGAAGAAGCCTGGTAACTTACAATGTGTTTGGTTTTATATGTTTATTGGATCAAATGAGATACTAGATAATTGACTTACTATCAAGACAGTCAAATACATAACCAGATGAGACAAGGCTTTCAAGAATTAAATATCAGATAAGTGACTGAACTGTGGGTGAAAAATTATATACTTATCAACCAGATCATATGGGTGATGGGTTGAATAAGGATAGTGCGGATTATTATTAAATCAAGCTTATGAACTGACAGAGTGAGATAACAGTCACTAGCAGTTAAGACAAACTTGAATTAAAACAATCAATCAAAGTACATAAAAGAAAGAAGATGGTAATCTGACAATAATAATGAAAGGACAATAATAATGAAAGGAACATGTGCTTATGTATTATATATGAGAAAAGTCTATTACAGAAGTAGTATCGTTTTTGTAATATCTTTTTTTCTAGACTCGAGCCCCCTAGACTGTGGCCTCTATCGGTTTAAATAAGTTTAACAAAACAGTTTTAGATCCTCAAATGATGGATCTCAGAATTACAAGTGTGTACAAATCTAATCAATTACATGATTCTAGGAAATAGATCCTATTCTCAAGGAGCAATTTGATTCATAATTTGATCATCAACATAATTTGCACAAGTCTTCATTAGCTGTTGGATGAAGTTGAAAATGCCACCTTGACAGACAGGTCATTTTTTGCCAAAAATAGGCAAGCCTTATCATTTCCACCTTGCTGGCATCTTTAAAACTAGAACAGGGCACTAAACTTGATGCTCTAAATTATAATCATCACATAGAAATCTTCCTCGTGCCAAAAGGATTTTCAAAACTTGGATCTGTGCAAAAAGAATGCCTCTCTGCCATGTCTGCGCTTTCAGTGGCTAAAGAGCCAAAATTATAACCTGTAAGCCACCAAAAGCTCTGCTTTCGGGGGCTAAGAATAGCTGTAAAATCTCGCCTAAGCCACCGAAAGATCTGTTTTTAATTTAGCTTTCAAAATTGCAAAAATACATTTCCTTCTATCTTTCTAATCTTCAATTCTGCTCCTTTGAGTCCTCTGCATCCTGAGCAGGGTCTGGATTACTGGCAAGATTGATAGCTGCCTCTAGATTATCAATAATGTTAATGGCTACCTCTGCTAGGGTTTCAAAGTCAAGATGTGCCTCAGACTGAGGTCTTGAAGGCATTCATACTCCTGCTTAAATAAACTAGTGAAAGTTTGTTGTATTGACCAAAAATGAATTCATAGTTGAAACTCTCCAATGGAAACCCATCTAGAGATCTCCCAGTCATCAACTTCACGGTATTCCTTCTTACTCAAACAAATCTCTTACAGTTCCCAAGAGTAACTACAATAACCAGCAACCAAGAAATGATCTTACAGTAATGGGGTTTGTCCAAATGCAGTTTTTAGGCCCAATTCTGTTGTTTGCAAGAAGAATGAATAACCCAGCATTTGAAACCTGAAATATAGATCTAATGCCCAGTTTAGGGTGATTTTTGATGTTGCTGCAAGGTAGTTTCAGCTTAGCAATTGTGGTCTAACTTCTCAAGGAAAATATGATCATCAACCGAACCATGATCAGTTCCTGAGTATCCCCAATAACATCTTTAGTATTATTATCTGAAGAAATCTCCTTTACTGTTGTCATTCTCCCAGAATGTGAAAGAAATGCCCAACGATGCCTTTATTCTAGAGATTGATGCCTTTACACTGTTTCTTCTTCAATAAAAAGAGCCCATGCAGCCTGGAATTGATTTCTTCAAGCCTTTTCACCATACTGTCATTTATAAGCATGCCCACAAGGACGAGCTGAAGGCTTTCCAGGAAGTAAAAGCACATCTCTGCAAATCGAAATATTTGACAACTGATTGCAATCGATTTATGATGGCTGGATTTCTGAAGAGATCCTCATCTGAATCCATATGCTCTACAAAGCTTGGGGTCTCTCCTTCCATCGACGATGAGGAATCCTCTGCAATCTTCAAAGTCAGGAACAACCAGTCACCCTTCAAAAAGATCATGCAGTAAACTATTAGTTTGGTGATTTAGAAACATATGCATGGATAACCTTCATTGTTTACAGAGCCAGTAAATAAAATTTGCTGCACTTGCAAATGGCACGATATCTAGATACCCTTCAATCTTGAAAGAATGAACTCAGCGCTTGCACCTGTTCATCGTTTGATTTAGCTTGGCGCAGATACCTACAATTTCGAGCACCTATAAATTAAGGCAGGGTTGAATGTTTAACACCTTGGAGATTGGCGCATAAACTTCCTTCCTCTTGTCTTGGCATTCAGTCTGCCATGTGGAACAGTTCCATAACAACACCAGCTCGAAGAGATAGCTAATGGTATCGGGCTCAGCGCTGTGCTGGGCTTTTGACACCTGCGTTTCTAAGACCTGATGTATCGACCGGAGGATTGAATTGCAGCTTGACTTATGGAATGGGCTTTGTGTGTCGACCTGATACAGCGCTGCCATTTCAGTGTTGTGGCCTGATATCATAATAGCACTTGTAGACATGAGTGACTACGACCTTGCTACGTTTGACCCATACAAATCATATGGCATCTGCAAATTCTAACACTTGGCAATCTGTTCTGCGTTTTCTTTATAATTGTTCAGTTTTCAAACCCCACATGCATATATAGCTATCACGAAATGACATATGGAGAGAAAGCTTAGCGGTTGCGCGTTGCTTTGGTGGATTATTTGGATTTGATGTTGACTTGTGACTTGGGCCTGTGGACTGACTCGTGGTTTGGCTTATGGCTTGGGTTGAGAATTAGCTTGAGGGTCTCAAACCTTTTGATAGAAGTCTAAATCTTGGATCTTTTTGAAAAAGTCATAAACCCAATAGGTTAGATTAGGTTTATACTTAGGCCATAGTGCACACACAACACAAAAATTATATTATTTTTGTTTGAAAAAGGCACAAACTAGGGTTTTAAGTAAAGACTAACAATGCTTTGGAATGCAGGTAAAGCGGTCAACGAGAGCTTTGATGAAGAAGTGGAAGTATGATACTGGCCAAAATACCTAAGTCAATGGGAAATTAAGTAGCGAGTAATGAGGACATAGACCAAAAATACCATTACTTTTTGGTCACTAACACAACCAACTAACAATGCTGAGATAAAATAGAGCCGAGAAAAAGAAATATAACCCACTACGCAACCATCAGTAGCACAAACAAACCCATATCGAAGTGAAACAATGTGCAATGACACAAGGCATTTCAACCCAGTAAACCCCATAACATCAAACAACTGGGTATGGTGATACAAATGTGTGGAGACAGCCAACCAATCTAGACCAAACGAAAACTTTTAAACCAAGACCAATAAGAATTATAAAGGGCCTTCATGGCTTCTAACACTCATAACGATCAATAAAATTGTGACCTTAAACCTTATTGCAATGAAAACCACACCAACCATTCATTCCAGAAAAATATCACCAATTTACACAGTTGTCAAACTTAAGGAAAGCACAGACCCATACATCACTGAGCCAATATATATTTCATAACCAGAGCAGGTTCATGGATGGCGAAAAGGCATACATGTAACCAAGAGCACCTTAAAAACGCGAGCTTGGCCGAGCGGTTCTTCCTCTGTTTGAAAATCAAAGCTTGATCACAACGAACACGATTGACAATAGCTAGCCAGGGTGATGGCTAGTGGGAGGGTATGGAGTGACGTGCAGTAAATGCACATCGCCTCCAACCTCCAATCATTTAATTCTTTAGTACATGCTAGCCCACTAATCCATTAATTCATTCAATTGAACCATGCATCAAAACCAAAATCCACTAATTTCCAAGAGCACCCCCCTCATCACATCTTACCATTTCCAACTATACCATAATGCATATCAACCATGTTTTCATGTAACTCAATAAATCGCATAGCTATTACTTGTTAGCTAGGATTTACAATGATCATTTTAATTACAATGCATATAATGTAGCATATTAGTATAGTCTAGTTCCTTGCTTTTGCATTTTTGTTTATATTGCTTTATTTCCTTTCAATTGCTCTTTATTTGTTGTTACTAACATGTATCTTTTGCAGGTGTCACAAGTAATAAATCCGAGACTAAATAGCAAAGGTAACAACAGATATCATAAGCCATTACGACATGGCATTCGAGCCTAGAGAAAAAGAACAAACATGCATTATCCCTCATCCATCTGTCGCGAATAGAACCAACATTGGTCATCAATCATTCTCAAACCTGTAAGCAGTGTCGAACGACATTGAAAACATCAAATAAGAACCAAATTTGATCCTCCAACTTACAAGGGCGTCCCACCTAATAGTATTATATATATCATTAGCTTATAATTAATAGGCTTAAGAAATACTTTGCAGGCGAAATCCTCATTGCGATTTTAATCGTCAACAATGGGCACGATTTTTATTGCTTAGGTAGAATCCCCACCTTGGCTTCAACCTGGAAACATCATGAAAGAATTAAAGGCAATAAATGGGCTTGAAAAAGGATGCATTGAAAACGAAGGTGTAACACACCCTCTATAAAGGCATCCATAGATGAGACAATACGAGCCGTTGTATGTCATGAAACCCATTGAACTATGAAGTCTAAACCCCTATCCACCTCATCATCCATTACATGACCTTAAAGGGGCACCCTTGGGAGCATCCCCTACTTGATGGTTTTGGTCTACCCAATAGGATTTTTATGACACACCTCCCATACCTAAACTTGGTCAATTGTATAGAGTCTTTGAGCATTTGTTTAATTTCATGAGGTAGTTTTGATGCATATTTTTAGATGCCTTGTTTATTAGATGTGGTTTTCACTTGCCATGATATTTTTACTTGAGATCCTTGGAGGGTGTATCCATTTGTTTTGCAGGACCTTGTTTGGTGGATGGTTTGGATGAACAAGCCTAGTTTGGGCTTCCATGGTGCTTGAAACCCATAGGTTGGATGCCAAGGGCCCACATGCCAGATCATGATGACTTGCCTTTGGAGGCCTAGAAGACACCTTGGTGGACCTTTCCTAGCCTTCACATGCCAAACGATTTGCCTAGGAGTGGAAAAATGTCACTCTTTGGGGCTTGACATCACCTAGGGCTAGGGTTGGTGGTGATGGAGTTATTTTTTGTTGACACTTGGCATCATTTGATGGAGAGAGCATGTTGACTTGTGGGAAAAATCTATAGCACATGAGAAGAAGGCCATTGAAGTCCAAATGTTCCATCTCCAACTCCAACGATTTGTTAAATGTGCCAAAAAGTTGCCCTAAAGGAGTGACATCATTTATTTTAGGGTTTCTAATGTGTAAAAGTGAAATTTGAATTTGTAGAGAGGAAAAGAAAGGGTTGTTGACCCCTTACTTTGTGGTTTACCCTAATTAAGTGGACAAACTATGTTTTAAACATTTTGTATAAATAGAGATCATGTGAATCTCATTTCATAACATAACTCTCCCATTGTGAGAAGTATTTGGCTAAAAATTTCGCTACCCTTGGGGATTTTCTCTCTCTTTTGCATTTGTCATGGTTTACTTTGCTATTGGTGGAAGGAAGTGGTGCACTACCTCTTGTGGAGTGTTTCTCTTGCATATTAGGGGATAATTCTTGGTAAAGTGGAAGTTTATCTTGTTAATTCTTACTCTAGTTGAAGGGTTTTTTCTTCTTATTCTCTCTTTTTCTTAGTTGCAAGGTTAACTAGTTGGATTTATTGGGGAGTATAAGTTCATACAATCCCCCTAAGCTCGCCAATATTTGTCTTGGAAATAATTTGTTGCTTAAGGTAGTGCTAGGAGAAGTAAAAGGGCTTACACCCTTCTCGCACTTTCCTAGTTAGCTTTACTTGCCTTAGGGAGTAAGAGGGTTTACACCCCCAAGGAAAATAGTATAGTTAAGTCATTATTTGACTCCATAAACCAATAGTTAAGGCACTAATCATTTACAATTTGCATTGGAGAAATAAAAGTGTTGCATTGGGATACGTGAAAACACGAGATAATCAAATTGTTTAAATTGCAATCTCTTCTTGACGTTCTAGGCTTGTCATAGCCACTAGGGTGTCTTAATTGGCTAAGTATTTCTTATTGATGTTATAAACTTTCATCTGCAGTCATTAGGGCTACGGAAACCCTAACACTCTTTCATTTATAACTTGCATTTCAACCGTGGAAAGTTGCTAAAAGTTTGCCATAGTAATCTCCTAAGTCTAGCAAACTTTTTGGGTGGATTATTGGAAATTTTTTACGGTTGATTTTACTGTTGTAACAACTTGTTTTCTACATCCATAAGGCTGCAAAATATCTCTGCAAACATCTTTTATTACAACCTTGTTTCATTCCTAAAGTCTTGTGCTTTCATTCTTGAATATTACAAAGGTTTATCTAGCTTATCTCTTGCATCATCTGTTGGACTTTTAGCAATTGTTTAGCAGCTTTAATACTTATTTTCTTGTTGATATACATTGTATTTTATTGTTGCAATTAGGGACAACAAGCCTAACTTGCTTGTCCACCTAACATTATACATATATACTCAGATTGTTCTTGTGTCTCGGCCAGGTACATCATTCTTTGCAGTGATTTGTATCTCTTGGCAACCATTAGATATCACCAAGACTCTTTCTCAATCCTTTTTGCATCTTACATCTTTACCTATAGGGGGATTTTCCTTCATCTCTTCACTTTCCATCTCATTTCCCCCAAGGTCACCGGGATTCCTCTCTTGAGGTGATTCTATCATCTCTAAAGTGACGGGAATACCTGCCTAAGGTGACAGTGGGTAGGTGTTCTCAAATTTGTCGCCATTTGGTGGTTGGGTCGGGCTTTTCCCAACCTACAACTTGTGTGATAACATCTTGGGGTTGTTGACAAGGAGGATTTTGTATCCTCTTTTGACCCCTAATGAAACTTTGGCAAGCTTTATGAAATCCTTCCCCCAGCCTGCCTAGCGACTCCACCTAAAGGATGTTCCCTTTCCACCTTTGATGTGCTCTTCTTAAAGCTCATCTAGCGACTCCACCTTCCCATAACCCACCTTTCCTTGTTTCCCCCTTTCCATCCTTTGATGAGTCATGATCTCATCTGGTGACTCCATTCAGGTGTCTTTTCAGTCAATGGAAACATGGCACCATGGGATGACCCTCATCCAGAACTTGTTATGCCTCAAGGAGAGAAATTTTACAAATGGAAAAGGAAAAGGCTGCTAAGGAAATGATGAATCGTATTAAAGAGTTATTTTAAAAATATGTTGAAGAACTAGCCCTTGAAGACGAAGAAATTCTTGATGGACAGATATATGAAGAAATCCACCAAGAAGATCCCGATGAATATCCGGATGAGACATTTGATGAAGATGAAGTGCTCATATATGCCCTTCCATTTGATGAAGACATCCAAGCATTTGTTCCTCCTCCACATTAAGAAGAGAACATGATGAGTTGTAATCCTTTTGAGGATCTTGATGACACTTTATTCCATGACTTTGGAAGTGAAGAAGTATTAGAGGAGCACTTGTATGCAACATATATTTTTGAGAGGAGGAAAGAAAAACACTATGTATTAAGGACCAAGCTCCTTGTGATGAAGAGGTGGTGGAGGGGCAAGTACATAAAAATAAAGAAGAATTTTGATGAATCCCAACATATTGAGGCATTGTTATCTTTTCTCTTGCTTGATGAAAGCGAGGTTGTCCAACCTTTCTCTCCTCCTGCACATGATGTTGAAGAAGCGATCAGTCTCGATGATGAAGAATTTGAAGATCCAGTTGAAACCACCTTAACCTCTATCCTTCCTGCACACAAATACAAAGAGATGGTCATTTTCAATCACCCTAATGGTCTTATGAAAGAGCCCTTCGATATGGTTGATGATCATATAGACACTTTCATATAGACTAGGAGACCCAGATGGGATTTGGGTTGTTTCATTTTTTACGGAGATCCCATCTACAACATTAAAGGCACCTCTCAGATAAAGGGTACAAAAAGCATTCTTCACTGGATTTCTATTTATAACTGGATGGTCCCTATACTCGGTAACCCAATGGTGATATGGTCACAGACTTATTCCATCCTATTAAGGATAGCTTGTCACAATTTACTCGTGATGACTCTCAGCCACCCCTTGAGAATTGTGATGATTACTCTTTCGATGGCCCAGGCCTATTCTATAAAGAGTTCCAATCACCATTGCACTCATATTTTGATGGACACCAGATCATGGTCAGCATAGAGCAATTTGGGGTTCACCCTTCCAAACATAAGTGTTATCATATTGAGGCCTTGGGCATAGATTTACAGATAAAGAAGAAGCAAGGTGTTCTAAGTATGGAAGAAGAGTTTTTCTCTAGACCTGAGGATGTCCCTTAGATCTTATCTTCTTCTTCGGGAGAACATACAGTTTTCTTTCGATCTCTCATCTACTCTTAGTCTTACACAAGCATTGGATATCTATGCACAGATGAAGATGAGCCATCGTCTACATATGGTAGTCCTCTTCAAAGATGGATTTATCAAGCTTGTGGCTATCCTTTCAGGAAGGATTCCACGGATGATCAAAATTGCAGATATTCTTTCCAACGGGATTTCCTCCCTCCCACCCATCTCCATGAGTTTCATTTCATTTCATGATTATACATCTCTTTATGCTCATGATCATTATGTGCTTGACTTATATTTTTTGTATTACATAATTAAGCACAAGGGGAGATACTTTGATGAAACGATCAATCGGTTGCACTGGTTGTACGACTTCCCCTGGCATTTCAACACCCAATCTTCAAGGCCCTGTCACATACCTAATACCTCAATCAAAATTTTCGTTGATTTTCGCACAATCAAAACCCCCGAATTACCTATGGAGGCTTAGCGCAAGCTAGCTCTTGCTCTCTTTGTTCCCATGTGATCGTGGGTCATGATCACAGTTCAAATAAACGCAGTCTCTTTTGTATTCCGCGCCTCGGCGCTACAGTGATGTCGAATCGTTCGAATCTGCAACCGTCGAACCTCGACAGGGCTAGCGACCGGTCAATAGGGACAAATCCCTACAGGGTTAGCAAATGGCCAATAGGAACAAATCCCAACAGGGCTAGAGAACAGCCAATGAGAATAGGCCCCGTCGCACGGGTAAGTGGAGTACAGGTGGCAGAGGGGAGTTGCGACACAGTAGTCAACGGGATAGGAGGGGGCCCCATTTCACACGCCACACTATTCCGGACCCCCCCCCCCTCATTAAAGGCAGAATGGCCAGGGGGGTCCGGAATTCACTTGAGCACCGTTGATCACGGTGAATTAATCTCAACCGTTCGCGAGTTGCACGTCCGATTCCGGACCCCCCCCCCCACCGTTAAAGGCAGAACAGCAAGGGGGCTCCGGAATGAAACCTCAGCCGTAGATCTGGGCGGGTGGACTCTAGTCGTCCAGATCTGCTCGTTGCTTACCTTAATGCGCACTCACGCCCCAGCTTAAAGCCGACATCTCTTCCTCACATCCGACGGTCGTTATAGACCCTGAGATCCTCCGGAAGAATCTCGTCCTTTCATCGGGACTTATCATCACGAGAGTCCGAACTCTCGATCACGGGGCTCCCGAATTCCTGATCCCCGGTTCCCCGATGTGGCAATCTTTCGACACGTAGCCTTCGTAAATTTGATCGGTCCAGATCTGTCCCGAGATTTCCACCATGGAAAGCCCCGATATCTCATCATCAGGATTCCCGATTTCGCGATTCTCGATTTCCCGAAATGGGTAATCTTACGACATGTGGCCTCCGTCATTCGGACAGCTTAGATCTATTCTGGGGTTTTCACCATGGAAAATCCCGAACTCTCGTCATCATGATTCCCGATTTCGCGATTCTCGATTTCTCGAAATGGGTAATCTTACGACACGTGGCCTCCGTCATTCGGACGGCTTAGATCTATTCCGGGGTTTTCGCCCCTATACACTGGGGTCTTAATCCTCAGGTAACTCCTAACAGATCCAACGACTGTCAGGTTTTCCAGCCGAGATCTGACGACTCAGATTGGTTCCTACCCGTGCATTCTTCCACGACTCCTTGGATGTGGAAAAATCAACAGTCCAGATACTCCCATGGACCTTGGAGATCTACGGTCCCGAATTCTTTGTTGTCCACGAATACACAGAGAACAAAGGGGTAAGGCATTTAACACCCTACTTACTCCTACCAAACTAACGGTCATGCGTGACCACAGGTTTCCCGATGGAATCTCGTCCGTCGATTAACACCTATCAGGGTTAAGACACTTAACACTCCATCTTCTTCCTCCGATCTAACGGTCGTGAGTGACCGTAGATCTCTCGACGGGATCTCATCCGTCGATTCGATACTTCATACTTATGCTGCCATCTCGGGTGTTCAAGAGGATCGTTCCTCCTCGTGCAGGGTTACTAAGGCCTTACGCCTTCACATCCTCTTTCCTGGATCTTGATGGGCTTTTCAAGGAGGGTATCTCTATGGGGAGGTTCACCCAGGGTACTATCTGAGGCAGATAAGGGTATCGTCCTCCCGAGAACCAGACGTGAAGTCTGAATTAGATCATTACGCATATAAATAACGATTCATGAGGACATAAGCCATACGTAGTCTTTCCATACAAATATGCAACTACTAGTACTGATCAAAATACCATACAGACATTCTTATAATGAAATCATTCACAGTTTCACAACTTATGAGCATAATTATCAGAATACATATATTTCAAGATGTCAAAGGCAAAACACTTATCAAAAGTAACACCAGGGGTCAAGCAACTACTGAGAGGGGTGCTCGTTTCCACCCAACCGTAGGCTCAGCGACTCCCAACGGATTTACCACTAGCCACCCCCGAGCTGAGACCACGATGCTGTGAGACTGCGTCTCTATTTTCCAGTGAACAGGAGCGAAGGTTACTCTCCTTCCTCTCTGCTATCACTCACTCTGCATATTGCCAGAGTTCTCTTCTTCCCCTCGCGTCTTCCCCCAATCGCTTCCACCCCGCGCCTTATCCTCTTGCGAGGTTGCGTGTGGCGCGATTTCCCTCGCACTGGTCAGTCATGATGGCTCTACGGATGGGCGGTTCACCTCCCCATCCCTCATTAATTCCTGAGGAGCCATCAACCTGCCAGCCTGCGAGACATTTAATTTGGGGCCAGCTAACCGCTTTTGGTTCTCTGGGCCAGTGAAGTCCAAATACGGTATTAATTCTCGGTGGAAGTTAACGCCACCTTTCCAGGTGCCTTCCACCGCCATCGTGGTCTCTTTTTCTGCACATCCCCTCTCAGCAGTCCTGCAATATAAATTCATAATGTTATTCACATTTATTGACCTTTTCCATAAGGTCCATTCACATCACATATTCACATTCATGAGTTTACCACAGTTATGGCCAGTCCAGTTATTTTTACAAACTGGGGGAAACAGGGTGTTACAGGCCCCGAGGCCCCAGGTAAGTCATATTGCTTTCTTTGCATTTTCATTTTAATTGCTCATATTAGTTTAGATGCATATCATATTTCATTTTTCTCTACTTGCATATTGATTTCATTCTTAGTTTAGAAAAGTTTTGAAAAAATGCTAAAATTTTATTTTCTAGATAAGTTTCATTTTTTGTTTTGATGAATATGAACGAAGGGTGATAGAACCACCCTAGATTTTGCAATTTTTTGTTTCAGTGTAGGCATAGGTCTACCAGGAGATGTTGCAGTTCTCATGCACTCTACGGTGAGCACATGTCCCCAAGTAGGAGCCAAATGTTATCCCCATTTTGTGGGATAACCAAGGAGATGATGTCTCAAGGCCCTCAAGTTACATATATGGAGTGTCGAGAGACCACATGACTAGTTGTGTCCACTTGCACATATGGAAGCCCACTCTATCACCTCAGTTTGGATCCATCGTCAACGCATCCACCACACCAACTAAATATGGATCTTGCTCCATGCAGTACAAGTCAGGTATTGTGGCAGGTAATCACCTTAATATTTGAGGCATTTAAGCATATTGTATTGAAGTTGTTTTTTATTATAGAACGTTTGCTTGGACATTATGATTTTGACCCTGTTTCACCTTGGTGAGTGTCATCGATTTCCTAGTACGTGGCCAACTTTTGGGGAAGGAGTGTAACTGGGGGTCCCTTGAGGGGTCATTGTACCATTCTCGACCATATTTATCACTTTCCGATCATTACATTCCCATCACATTGCCCTCTTCTGGGCCCTTTGGCTTTAGTGATCCAAGAAGGGCATATGCCTCATCTCATGGGAAGAAGGGTTGAAGGCCCATAGGCTTGTAGCTGGAAAAAGATAAAATCCAAACCATTAACCTTCTAGATGCTCGCCCAGGGATCCCGAGGACAATTAAACGTCTCTCATAAAAATTGATGGGCCCCGTGAAAGAATAACTAATAACAAATGCCAACCAGGGAGGGCATGTGTGGGAACTATTTTTAATGCTTAGGTAGAAGCCCCACACGTGTTCCTAACTTGGGGAAGCATGATGTGACCAGAGTAGAGTCAAGGTGGGCATATTTTTTATTGCTTGGGTAGAAGCCCCACCTTGTCTTAAACATGGAAACATCCTAAAAGAATTAAAGGAGTTAAATGGGCTTGAAAAAAGGATGCATTGAAAATGAAGGTGCAACACACCCTCTACAAAGGCACCCATAGATGAGACAATACGAGCCCTTATATGTCACGAAACCCATTGACCTATGAAGTCTAAACCCCTATCCACCTCATCATCCATTACATGACCTTGAAGGGGCACCCTTGGGAGCATCCCCAACTTGAGGGTTTTGTTCTACCCAATAGGACATTTATGACATACCTCCCATACCTAAACTTGGTCAATTGTATAGAGTCTTTGAGCATTTGTTTAATTTCATGAGGTAGTTTCGATGCACATTTTTAGATGCCTTGTTTATTAGATGTGGTTTTCACTTGTCATGATATTTTGACTTGATATCCTTGCAAGGCATACCCATTTGTTTTGCAGGACCTTGTTTGGTGGGCGGTTTTGGAGGAACAAGCCTAGCTTGGGCTTTCGTGGGGCTTGAAACCCACATGTTGGATGACAAGGGCCCACATGTCCGATCACGATGACTTGCCTTTGGAGGCCTAGAAGACACCTTGGTGGACCTTTCCTAGCCCTCACATGCCAAATGACTTGCCTAGGAGGGGCAAAACATCACTCTTTGGGGATTTACGTCACCTAGGGCTAGGGTTGGTGGTGATGGAGTTATTTTTCTTGGACACTTGGCGTCATTTTATGGAGAGAGTATGTTGACTTGTGGGAAAAAGCTATAACACACGAGGAGAAGGCCTTTGAAGGCCAAACGTTCCATCCCCAACTCCAACGATTTGTTAGGGTTTCTAATGTGTAAAAGTGAAATTTAAATTTGTAAAGGGGCAAAGTAAGGGTTGTTGACCCCTTACTTTGTGGTTTACCCTAATTAAGTGGAAAAACTATGTTTTAAACATTTTGTATAAATAGAGATCATGTGGATCTCATTTCATAACATAACTCTCCCATTATGAGAAGTATTTGGCTGAAATATTCGCTACCCTTGGGGATTTTCTCTCTCTTTTGCAGTTGTCATGGTTTACTTTTCTATTGGTGGAAGGAAGTGGTGCGCTACCTCTTGTGGAGTGTTTATCTTGCATATTGGTGGATAATTCTTGGTAAAGTGGAAGTTTATCTTGTTAATTCTTGCTCTAGTTGATGGGTTTTATCTTGTTATTGTCTCTTTTTCTTAGTTGCAAGGTTAACTACTTGAATTTCTTTAGGAGTATAAGTGCATACAACCCCACTAAGCTCATCAATATTTGTCTTGGAAATAATTTGTTGCTTAAGGTAGTGCTAGGAGAAGTAAAAGGGCTTACACCCTTTTAACACTTTCCTAGTTAGCTTTACTTGCCTTGGGGAGTAAGAGGGTTTAAACCCCCAAGAAAAATAGTATAGTTAACTCATTCTTTGACTCCATAACCCAGTATTCAAGGCACTAATCATTTATAATACGCACTGAAGAAATATAATTGTTGCATTGGGATACATGAAAACACAAGATAATCAAATTGTTTAAATTGCAATCTCTTTTTGACATTTTAGGCTTGTCATAGCCACTAGGGCATCTAAATTGGGTAAGTATTTCTTGTTGTTGTTATAAACTTTCATCTACAACCATTAGGGCTGCAAAAACCCTAACACCCTTTCATTTATAACTTGCATTTCAATCGTGGAAAGTTGCTAAAAGTTTTCCATAGTAATCTGCTAAGTCTAACACAATTTCTGGGTGGATTATTGGCAAGTTTTGACAGTTGATTTTACTGCTGTAATAAATTGTTTTCTACAGCAATAAGGCTGCAAAATATCCTTGCAAGCGTATTTTATTACAACCTTGTTTCAATGCTAAAGTCGTGTGCTTTCATTCTTGAGTATTACTAAAGTTTATCTGGCTTTTCTCTTGCATCATCTGTTGGACTTTTAGCAATTGTTTAGCAGCTTTAATACTTATTTCCTTGTTGATATACATTTTTGTTTACTGCTGCAATTAGGGACAACAAGCCTAAATTACTTGTCCACCTAATAGTATACATATATACTCGACTTGTTTTTGTGTCTTGGGTAGGTACATCATTCTTTGCAGGTATTCTTATCTCTTGGCAACCATTGGCTATCACCAAGACTCTTTCTCAAGCCTTTCCGCATATTCCATCTTGACCTATAGGGGGAATTTCCTTCATCTCTTTACTTTCCATCTCATTTCCTTCAGGGTTACCGAGATTGCCCCCTTGAGGTGATTTTATCATCTCTAAAGTGACAGGAATACCTACCTAAGGTCACAGTGGGTAGGTGTTCTCAAAGTTGTTTCCATTTGTAGGTTGGGTTGGGCTTTGTCCAACCTACAACTTGGAGACACCAATCTCCTTAGTTGAGAACCAAATAAACAATGCTTCTAGGCACCAACCTACAACTTCAATATTTGCAGGCACCAACCTGCAGGAGACACCAATCCCCTTAGCTTAACACCAACTCAACAATTCTTGTAGGCACCAACCTACAACTGCAGTGTTTGCAATAACCAACCTGCAGAAGACACCAATCCCCTTAGCTAACCAACAACTCAACAAGATGTAGGAACCAACCTACTTGAGACACCAATCTCTTTGAACTATCAACAATACAAAATCAAATATTTACTTAAAGCCTTCACTTGCACAAATATGTTGCTTTGTCTCTGTTGTCACAACACTCTCCTTCGGTTCACAGTCTGGTTGATTTCATAAATTCTTAGACCTTGCACCTCCCAACCACCCTTAGACAATCACATTCTTCTTTCTTACATTCTTTGGTACCTAAAAATTATATTTGAGCCATAGTGCCCTCACTCTCACTCACTGTCACATTCACCTTTTTTTCGTTTCCTCGGACCTCAGAGCCTTAGAGCTTCTATTCACATGGTCCACACTATTCCATTCTTCATTCATATTTCTCTACTCTCAGTTTTGTAATCTCACAACGCTTCATTCTCCATGTTCTCACACTCTTTCCACTCAAAATAGTTTGGGCATATTTATTTATAGAGCCCATGCATTCAATGATTTTTTCACACAAAATATTGTTCATAAGGTTGGATCTAGATTGCTTGGCTCTTCCTTAAGATTTGGGCTTCATAAGTCCTTTGAAACTAATCCCAAATCCCTCCTAATTTCCACGTTATCTGCTCACTGGAGAGAGCATAAATCTTGTTGCTCAACAACCATCCAATATGTTCCATTTTTCAACCTCAACCATTCATATGTCAACTTGATGGTTCTTTGCATCATCGGGCTATCGAGACTACATGGTCATTGGGTGAAAAAACTCAATCACTCATCAGTCGTTAGATCAGTCCAAGATCAAACATCAATTGTTGATCTTGGAGGTTAATTTGTCATGTTCATTGGCCATACTACACAGCCTCATCACAGGGATCACCAGATCACCAAGGTATCAGGCTCCCGTCCTTCCAACATTTCAACTATACTCCTTGAACATCATTTGTTCGATCAAATTAAAAACAAATCTCAGTCGTCGATTTATTGAGTCCAAGTGTCTGCATATTGTGCTAACGGGACCATTGGGTATTGAGCCAACATGTCGCATAAAGACTAAGCACAAAACTAATGCAGGAGCATCGTCAACAGTAAGCAAGCGTGGAGGTGGAAGACAGCAGGGATGAGCGCCATCACATTTTTGGCACATGTTGGAAATGTTTGAAATGTTTTTGAAAGTTTGGGTGCGCAGACAGTAATGAAATAATTAAGAAGGCGTACTCCCATATTGTAAACAGATCTTGAGCGATCAGCTCTCATCTGTAGGATGTAGAGGCATTTATGCATAGTTAATGAAAGTAGGTAGATTTAAAATTCTAGATTAGACAGTTTCAGGAGCTGGAGGGAAAACGACTATAGACACCCTCATCTTTGTATCTTTTGTATCAATCAAAAAGAGATTGTATGATTAAGCACAATAGCATAGGGGAGAAATAGAGAGTAGCAGAGAAGACTCCGTGTACAGAAGTTCTGAGATTAATATATGAAGCTTTGAATTCAGACTCATGGTGTTCGAATGCTTTCTGTGTATACATGTTGAATGCTATGCTTATGGTTGTTTTACTCTTTCTGTTGTGCATTTGCTTCTATGCTAGGTATGTATGATTTCATGTTAAGTATTTGAAGTCTGAGAGAGTAAGGGAATGAGTTTAAATTGTTTCTCTTCTTGAATAAGAGTTCCTGCAAGGAGTGCAGTGAAGTGTCCGCAAGGAGTGCATTGACAGAATTCAGAGTTTACCTCTGAAAGCTTAGGAGGGATACCGTTGTTCTCATTTCAACTGAAGTGCAAGACAAGCACAGAAGCTGTGTAAGGTGTACGCGGGTTGGTTGAGACCTTAGAACCTATAGACCAAGGTTGAGAGATTGAAGGACTGTTGTTGCAGAGTTGCACAAAGTAAGGAGATTCAAATATTCAGGAATATTTGAAGAAGTGATGCAAGGAGTGCGTGCATAAGCCTTTTGGGAGACTTGAGTTTGTGAAAGGAAGCTCAGGAGGGTTAGGGCCTTTGAATCATTCGAAAGAAGAGGCAGGAAGCGCCAGTAGTTGTGCAAAGGCTAAATCCCAGAGAAGGATTGCAAGTTTGATTTGAGCAGAAGGTTCTTTGAGGAGAGATTTGAACGGTCTGAATTCTCAAAAGAGAACTCCCGAAATAGCGAGGACCGTAGGATCCGCAGAAGTTGCAGGGGAGTTAAGCGTCGGACAAATCCACCTTTGAAAAGTAGAGTCAACGTGGACCGTCAATCGTGATCTGTTCAGGTCGTAAGATCATTTCGGGAATTCGGAGTTCGGGACTCCGAAGTGCAAGCCAAACCCTTGGCGGATCAAGTTCCCGAAACGCGAAAGGAGGTCTCGTGTGTGAAGTCAAAGGGTGACGAGTTTGGAATTTCGGAACTTCGGAATTCGGGGTTTCGGAAGTCCTGAGGACGGGTGATCGGGACTCAGCAGGGAAGAAAGTCCGAAATTAGAAGTTGCGATAGAGTGTTTGTCGGGATTTCGGGAATCGCGTTTTCGGCATTCCTATGGACAAGGAGCATAACACTCCACATCAGAAATACCGAAGTCGCAAAACACGAAGAAATTTCAAAAGTGTGTTACGGTATTTCGACAAATCGAGGTTCAGGAATTCGAGGATCGTGATGACATAAGGTTAGGGTCGAGAGTTTTGAACTCCCGGTACCTAGAAGCCCGAAAATAAAGGAAGCTGTCGAAGGGTGGTTCAAGTTTCGAAAATCAGAAAAGGTGACAGGTGGCGGGAGTCCACGTCAGGAGAATAGTACATCTCAAGGGGACAGTTGGAAAGTCAGAAAACCTTGTGACAGGATCTGTGAAGTCCCAAGAAAGAAGACCATTTCGGCATTTCGGAATTTCGGGTTCCGGAAGGTATAGGAGACAAAGAGTTCGGGGATAAGCCTTACGAACTCCCGGTACGCGAAATCACGCTAACCGTTGGATCAAGGGGAAGAACCATAGCCGTTGATTTTCCTTGGAAGTGGAACACTAGTGTTTCAGTGTTTCGGGATTCGACATATTGGGAACCCTGTTGACAAAGGGACGAGACATAGTGCCAAGGAAATCCCGAAGTCGCGAAGTGTAGTAGGGTTGAGGGTGGACTTTTTGGGATTTCAAAAATTCAGGTGTCAGGGCCCCGGGAGTTGAGGTAGAGTTGCACGACATTGCGACTCCCAAAATCGCGAAGAGCGAAAAGCCGAAATCAGTGGCAAGGTGAGTCGAGAATTTGGTATTTCGGGTTTCGAAGGTTGAAGGGGCAAGGCACTCGACATCGAGATTTTCCGAAATCGCGAAATCCGATATCCCGAAAAGAAAAGAGAAAATTCCCAATGTCAGTTGGGTGTTGAACATGGAGTTCATGACCGGTGAATGATCACGCGGGCATACTCAGGAGGGCCTGTGAATTTTACTCAGAGAAGGGGAGTAAATAATTTCCCGAGAGGAATTAAGAGAGTTAGTCAGACTCTAAAGGACCGAAGTTGAAAGATCCTGTGCGGATTCCAGCCCGAGGGTTTAGGGGTTTGCATCAAAAACTCACTTACTCAACAGTCGTTCAATCTAGACCTTGGACTGAATGCCAACCGTAGATCTTTTCTTTAGTATCGGTTCAAACCTCGATGATCAACAACCATCAAATCATTTCCTTGATCAACTGTCGATTGTTGATCTATTTTCTCATGGCACAAACCTTCAACCCACCACAATTGTCCGATCAGGCCTCTGACTAAATGTCCATTGTAGATATGCAATTGTTGGCCACCAGAACACTCAACACGACCCTAACACTTAGAAATTGTCCAGTCTAGACTCTAATTCAATCTCAACCATCGATATGTTCCACACTCCCTGGATATCGGGACCACCAAGGTACCGAGCTATCGAACCCCTAGGTCTTTAACCATGCACTTTCATTCTTTTGGTATCTGATATATTGGTACTCGTTTGATCCAATATTCTTGTAGCATGTGGCCCAATTACAATGCAACACATGGCGCTCACTATGGCACCGGGCCCTCAAAGTTTCAACGCAACCACGCTCCTCCATTATTCAGGTATCTAATATGCTATATTGTTGAGATGGTCTTCTACATGGATTCATTTCCACATGTTCTAGATGACGTGTCATATGTTGTTGCAATAATGTGCCATTGTCATGGTCATGATGTCATCACCTCCTCCGACTCTTGTTTGTACGCCATGCTAACTCGACACTTGACACATGGCACTGACATGGCGTCACCACCGGTCCATCGGGCCATCGAGACTTCAATGCTGCAATAATGTGCAATTCTCTCGCTATCTGATATGTTGATATTGGACCATCGAGGCACCGAGCCAACGGGGTATCGTCCCACCGAGCCCCCAAGAATTCTACAATGCACTACTTCTATTCAATATTCTGATATCCAATATTGGAACCATGTCACTTTGTGTTCCAATCACCGTACTAACGTGGCAAATGAGGTGGCTTCTATGTGGCTCTCCATACTGTCTTGGATTCTTGTTATGGCGTTGTCGTTGCAGATGACATGGTCTCCATGTGGCTCGAGCGTGGTTGTTGATGTGGCATATGAGGTAGCCCACCGGTGCATCGACCTACTAGGCCACCGGGACTTCAATATTGTACATACACTCTGCTCTTTTGATATATGATATGTCGATATTGAATCACCGAGGCACCATGCCACCGAGGCATTGTCCCACCGAACCCTCGGGACATTAACATTGTGCTTACACTACGCTTTTTCCCAATCTCCAATATATGATACACTAGGTCTCGATCCTTTGATCTTTAACCATTGATCTTAGATGATCAATGGTTAGGATTTAACTTGTTCTAAGTCCACTATTCTCCATGACAAAAGTTAACACCTTGCACATGATTTTGTAGCTCATCCTTCACATTCAAACTATGTGACTTCACCTTTTCATCATAAACCCTTCAAAATCAATTTTCCTTATGCATGTAGGATCTAGTTTTTACATCGATCTGGTTAGCCTGGCCATCAAACACCCTTGTTTACCAAGTTTATTGCTCCTCATAATGTCCTCTGCACCATTGAGCTTCATTAAATTGTGATCACTCACTGATGGGGGACCATACAACAACAAATATGTTTTCCTCTGGCTCCCTCATATCTCATTTTCATAACTCACGGTAGACCAACAGAACCCTCGCAAAAACTCAACAACACATAGAGATATTCACACTCACTGCTCAACTGCATAAATTGAGTTCTGTGTACAAGATTCATGCAGCTCGGAAGCCCTCCAACTTCTTTTCTTCCAACTAACACTTCCTTGGTCTACTGAAAACTAAACAGATCATCAACTCACAAAGACATTCATAGTCTCCCCCTGTCTTTTGACATCAATGAAAACAAATTCTCAACAAATTTCCCCTTTGTCATTGATGGCAACCATAGTCAATTATGATGTTCCTTCGGTCAATTGCAATCATAGATCTCAAAAATTTGCTCTCGTCTAAGTTGATTGCTTCCAAATCTGCAAGTCTCCCCCTTTGACATCAATGGCAAAGGGATTTTCTCCCCCTCACACTGTACTCTTCATTTTCTTCTCTACAACTAGCAACCTTCTATTTTTCTGCAACTCTCCCTGAGCTTGTGCTTCTCCATCAAACCTTTGTTCTTTATCTGCAAGCTCTTTTTGTGATCGATTCTTTATATTTTGGATCTTGCCTTCCATTCTATTTTTGTTGTCCATCTACAACTTATCACATCTTCACGTGCTTTGATTCTTCAAGCTGTTATATGCCTTCATAGCTACCAAGGGAACTTCCAACTTCTAATTTTCATCATGCTAATCCATTTCTACAAGCAACTCTAGCATTCCTTTAGGATCTAATCCTATTTCAAAGACTATCACATGTACTATAGATATGCCATAATGTTGTACATAAACCCCATCAATGGACAATGTATCTTCTGAAAATTATCAATTATAAGACCCTTCAAAATTCTTGTATAAAAGGACATTAAAGGTTGTTTATATTTGTACCAGTCTACTGGTCAAAACATGCACATAGAGTTATTGTACCATCTGTTGTCATGAAGACTCCATCAAACTCCAAAACTGTTGTCTTAAACTTCATTCATCATTACAACAAAAAGTTGTGAATGAATGTGCTTGCTCAACATTCATTGTGGTTTGTTGGCCTACAATTCCTGCATGTTCATTCTAGCTATCATCAACTCCAATTTTGTTGTCCATCATTCATATTTCAACAAGGTGCCATCAATTGCAACTTGTGCTCTCTTCATTGCTCAACCATTTTCTTCTATGTCACAGTGTCATCATACTTGTGAATGAAAAGTATTTCAACTTCTTTCTAGTAGTCGATTTCTAGTAGCCTTATAGAAACTTAGTCCAAAATTTTGGAGAAAGAACTTCTTCTTATAATTTGCCTGCAATGGTGATGTTTTTAAACTTGTGGAAGACTTTGTTCCAATCTCCTCCTCTTTAAGTGCTTCAATTGCATACTTCAACATTACCTTTGCATGGGATTGTGTCTTGGGAGCCTTCCTAAATTTTTTTGCCATACATCCATGGATTACCCTTAAGCTTGTTGGCTTATTTACTTGGTTGATTAACTTGAAGGCTCTCTTTGTCATCTGCTTTTAAGATTGCTTGAAATTGTTGCACTCATTGTCTTTTTTCTTTTATCAACATTCTTCTCCCGTCATTCAAGACTAGTTCCTTTTCCTTCACAACAACTTCACTATCAAATTCATGGTCTTCTCCTGCATGTCCCATCCCTTTCAAAAATGTCTCCTTATCTTTAGTAATATAAGCTTCTTCTACCTCTCTTATCAAGTTATCCTCATATTTATCTTCAAGACGTTGATTTTCTGCCTTGGTCTGATTGGCATTAAGAGAAACAACCCCATCTCTGCATGAAATCATTTTCTTGGTCATACCTTTTACAAACTTTGGTCCACTGGTTATGTGACTTGAGCACTTATTTTGTTCTAGAAGTGCAGTCTCCACTAGCATGGATGTGGTTTCTTCTTCTTGTTGTTTCCTCTTCCAAACTTTTGTAGTTTATTTCTTTTGTTTGGTGATGGCATCTTGTTCTTTGTTTTGTGCATACCAAGCTAATTCACATTCTTCCTTACTTTCCTTTTCTTGTTTTGTTTTCCATACCTTAGTATATTCTTGTCTATAAAATTTTGTGATGTTGCTTCTGCAGTCTCGAGCTATGTGTCCATAGTTATTACATTTGTAACATTCAACTTCATAATGTAGGGGAGCAAATGGGTTGTAGTTCCTATCAACAGGCCCATGGAAACCTCTAGTCTTGTTGTTCTCATGGTTATCCTTCTAATTATTGCGAGAGCTTTTACTCTTATTTCTCATATACTTGTTTTTTCCATAAGCTTTGCAATTCATTTCCTTATGACCAAAATTGATGCAAGAAAAGTAGTAACCAAGAAAAAGATTTTGATACCTGGTTGTGAAGGGTGTTCTTGATGGAGCAAATCTTCTAAACTTGTTCTTATCTTTCTTGAGTGAAAAAATAATCTTTTGCTAGTCATGATTTCCTTCCTTGTGGTTGTATTTACCATGATTGGAGCTTTTAAGAACTCCTGCATAGCTTTCAAACTTCTCTTCGATTTTATTTTCTGATGACTTAGAGCTTGCATCATTTTCAAGGGTCTTCTGATTGTAGTCACAACCAATACTTGTCTCGATAGATGGTGACCTTTGACAATTGCGGATATTATCTAGAATTGCAGTACTCTTTTCAAAATTTGAGTTTGTATTCAGCTGGGTAACTGTCTCTTCTAATTCTTTTTTTAGAGAGGTATTTTCTGTTTCAAGTTTCTCACAACATTGATCCTTTTCTTTCAACTGTTTTTCTATTAATTCATTTATTACTTCTGCTTCTTCAATTTGAACTTTAATTATTTTTTATTTTTCCTCAAGGCTTTGTGACACCTACTCCTTTGCTAACATATTCTCTCTTATGAGATTTTTTATTTCATTTTGATCACAAGTAAGTTCTCCTTCAGGATCAACTTTCTCATCTTCATATTTCTGCAATTCCTTTTTCAGCTTTCTATTCTTTTCTTTGAGCCTGTTTATTTCTTCTAAGGCACAAATGAGTTATGCTTTAAGATCTTCTTTCACTTCAAGATCAGGATTGCCTTTTTCTCTCAAATATGTGCTTCCTTTTTTTATTCACTAGATTGTAATTTTAGGGCCGTGAAGAGAGTCTCTTCCGTTTCACTATTACTATTGTCAAAACAACTGTTGTCCTCATTGATATGTAGATTCTTCCTTTGTCTATAGGACCTTTATCTCTTCTTGGTCTTATCATTCTTATAACTGTTGAATCTGAAATCATCCTTTTCATTGTTCTTTCCAATTTTTAAATAAGGGGATTCAACTGCACAATGTCCTACTTCTTCACAATTAAAACATTTAAAAAAGAGGCTTACCTTTATTTTTTCCTGATCCTTTCTTGGGCTTCCTAACAAAGTTGGCTTCTTCAACATTTGATTCACTGTCTGAGTTGTCACTTGTTTCATATTCTTCTGTCCTTATCCATTTTGACATTTCTAAGGTTGCTTACTTTGCATAAAGATCTTGTAGCTTGTCCCAAAACTCTTTAGCTGATGTACACTATCTCACTTTGGCTTTTTCCAAATCTAATAAGCCACTCAAAATGGCATTCATGGCCATTGTATTTTTTTCACTTGCTTCTTTCGCAGCTGCATCTGTTGGTGGGGTTTTTTGGGGTGTGTGTCCAATGACAACTGATTGTTAGACATCACAACCATCCAATTAGACCTCGGACTAAATGTCCACCGCAGATCTGCAATCGTTGACCACCAAAACACTCAACATGACCTCGACACTCAGCAACCATTCGATTTGGACTCTGATTCAATCTCAATCATCGATCTGTTCCGCTTTCCCCATATATCGGGATCACCGAGATACCAGGCTATTAGATCCCCAGGCCTTTAACCATGCACTTTCATTCTTCTGGTATTTGATATACCCGTACTCATGTGGTCCAATCTTCTTGTGACACATGGCCCAAATATAATGCAACACATGGCGCTCACCATGGAATTGGCCCCCCAAAGCTTCAACACAACCATGCTCCTCCATTCTTTTGGTATTTGATATGCTATATTGTTGACGTGGTCCTCTACGTGGATTCCTTTCTAGATGTATTGGATGACATGGCATCTGTTGTGGCGTTGATGTGGCATTGTCGTGGTCATGACATCATCACTTCCTTTGGCTCTTGTTCATACACCATGCTAACTCGACACTTGACATGTGGCACTGTCTTGGATGCTCACGTGGTTCTAACATGGCATATGTCATGGCGCTGACATGGCATCGCCACCGACCCATCAGGCCATCGAGACTTCAATGCTGTGATGATGTTCCACTCTGTCGCTATCCAATATGCCAATATCGGGCCACCGAGGTATCGGCCCACCAGGACTTTTACAATGCACTTCTTCTATTCAATCTTTCGATATCCGGTATTGGAACCATGCCACTCTGTGCTCCAGTCACCTTGCTGATATGGCGAATGAGGTGGCTTTTGCGTGGCTCTCTGTATTGTCTTGGCTACTTGTTATGGCGCTATCATGGTAGATGATGTGGTCTCCATGTGGTTGTTGATGTGACATCTGAGATGGCCCACTGGGGCATCGACCTATCGGGTCACCGAGACTTCAATACTGTACATACACTCCACTCTTTCAATATTCGATATGCTGATATCGGATCACCGAGGCACCGGGCCACCGGGGTATCGTCTCACTGGGCCCCCAGGACATTAACATTGTGCTTACACTACACTTTCTCCCGATCTTCGATATCCGATACATTGGGTCCTAATCCTTTGATCTTTAGCCATTGATCTTAGATGATCAATGGTCAAGATTTAACTTGTTCCGGGTCCACCGTTCTCCACGAAAAAAGTAAATGCCTTGCACATGGTTCTGTAGCTCACCATTCACATTCAAACTATGTGACTTCACCTTTTCATCATAAACCCTTCGAAATCGATTTTCCTTGTGCATGTGGGATTTAGATTTTACATTGATTTGGTTAGCTTGGCCGTTAGGCACCCTCACTTATCAGGTTTATTGCCACTCAACACTTCCTCTGCATCATCATGCTTCAGTAAACTGTGATCACTCACTTATGGGGGACCATACAACCACAAATACGTTTTCCTTCGGCTCCCCCAGATATTGTTTTCATAACTCATGGTAGACCACCAGAACCCTCGCAGAAACTCAACAACGCATGGAGATATTCACACTCACTGCTCAACTGCATAAATTGAGTTCTCTGTACAAGACTCCCACAGCTCGGAAGCCCTTCAACTTCTCTGCTTCCTCTGTCTGGTTCGATTCACAAAATGAGACATTTCCTTGGTCCGCTTCTTTAACACCATTGACAACTAACACTTCCTTGGTCTGCTGACAACTAAACAACTCATTAACTCACAAAGACATTCATAGTCTCCCCCTGTCTTTTGACATCAATGACAACAAATTCTCAACATGGGTTACCTCCATGTCTTATTAAACTTGCATGCTTATACACATGTATAATGCATTTGTTACTAACTTAATGTGAATTAATATAATGGGAGGGGCATAGAAAACAAAGACATTCATTTTATTCTTATTAATCCCTCATTCAATTGCATTCCCACATTGATGAGGCGATTGACCTTAGCATCATAGGTTCTCAGAATTTGAAAAAAGGATATGGATTTAAAGTTTTCTAATAGATCCAAAGTTCTTTGAATCATTTAATTAGATGTTTTCAAAATTAAAATATTGGAGAAGAAACCAAACAATAATAAAAGAATTTCCAACCACTAAGGCTTTCCTTACCCCTGAGACTTTAAGGGGTGCAATCCTTTAAACATCACCATGCCTCTACATCATTGTTTGTGGCAATACCTAGTTCCCAAGCAAAATCCATTTCTACTTATTTGTTTTTTCATTTTAACTAATTTCCTCCATTTCACATGAAAAAAGTCAAATGTATTTCACTTTATATAATATGAACTATTCCCTCCATTTCGCATTATTACAATGAGCAAAGTCAAAACTCCACTAAATAATGTATTTTGATACGTATATCAATTACAATATTCGCTAACACATTTAGTCCCTAGTTACTCATTCTCCTCGTGTGTTGGAACTTTATGTTTCCATAGTGCGTGCAATGATTTTAACTTCTTCCATTTTTTCATAAAAGACATAATTATGTACTTTCTTAATTTATAATTTTATTTTATTAATAACCAATTTACAACCTTCCTTAGCATGGTTCACTTTTTCATACAAGGACATAATGATGCAGATTTTTATTTTATTTTATTAATAATTAATTTGTAATCTTTCTATATTAATTTGGTTTCGGTTAAATTGCAACTAGGTGTTGTGCTACATATGCATTTTGATTGGGTTGACTACGACTCAATTTAGGATTTAGGATTGATTGTGAAGGATTAGTATTCAAGGAAGGTTTCGATTTTCATTTAGTGAGAATGAAAGATTGCTTGAATATCATCCACATGAATGTGGTTATTAATTTTAAATAAGTTTTAGGTATTTTTTTGGAGATGAAAACAATTTCCACAAAAGAGGTTTAGAATAAGTGACTCTTTAATAAATATTTGATTTGGAAAGTAGTTTTTGCTACTATAACCCCAAACAAAATTCAATATCTTGATTTTATAACAATCTCTATTTCCAAAAAAATCTTAAATTTCATTTTATTAATAATTAATTTACAATGTCCTTTCCCATTAATCTTGTTATCTTGATTCTACAACAATCTTTATTCCCAAGGAAACCTTTGAATGCAACACATAGTTTTTTTTTACTGAAAAATGTGCATGCCCTCTCAATTTTCATCATTAAAAAGCACTCCACAACTTTCCCATCAAGGTTAAGTTTGGATTCTTTATCGATATTTAACTTAACCCATAACACTTGTAGGAGACGGGAATAACTTTCCTTTGACTCCTCGTTGCAAGGTGGTTTTCACTGTTAAGAATAGATATGCATAGTCATATTTTATTAGTTACATAATCTTTAGAATTTTTTTTCCAAGTAACATATCTTGAGGGAAATTGCCCAGACACTTCCCTTTATTTCGAGGATGGTAGCCAGGGTAAACACTAAATTCTTTAGGACACAAGGTTAGGTCAAGAACTCATGAATAAATCATATATATTTATCGACAATAGGCTCACCAAGAACAAACATGCCACAAAGTGGGATGTGAACCCAAATGGAGAGGGTAACGACTTTTACTCTCAACCGTTCAAGTTACATCCAATTAACATAATCTTCCTACTACTACTACTACTAATAATCTAATTTTAAGGTCATGACCAAGCTAGACACCAAATTGGTGTATGAGACCCCCTTGTTTGTGGGACAAGAGACTTCTTTTAACAACCATGTCCTATTCATAACTTTAAATTTATGTTAGAATTCAAGTGCATTAGAATAGCAAATAAACAAAAAAGATGAAGAAAATAATTGTAATCATTCATTGGATACACATTCATTTATTTCTTTTTTCATTAATTTTAATATCTTATTTATTTGGGTATTAGGTTAAATTGTAATTGAATATTATGCTAGATATGCATTATGATTGGGTTGATTGGTTATTATAACTTAATCTAAGATCCACTTTCAAGGAGTTGTATTCAAGGAAGGCTTTGATAGAAGCCTACTCAATATCATCGAAATAATGCTACCATTAACCATAACCAAGTTTTAGGTATTTTTAGAGATGAAAAATTCCAAAAAATAAAAAAAGTTTAGAATAAATGGCTTTTTAAGAATTGTTTGATGTGGAAAATAATTTTTCCTACCAACCAAAAAAAAAGTAATTTCAATATTTTAATTTTACAACAATCTTTATTTCCAAAAAAACCCTTAAATTTCATTTCATTAATAACCAATTTACAACATCTTTCCACATTAATCTTGATATATTGATTCTACAACAATTTTTTGTTCACAAGGAAGCCTTTGAATGCAACACATAGTTTATTTTTTTTTAAAATGTGCATACCCTTTGGTTTCAATTCTTCATCAATATTTAACTCAACCCATCACACTTATTGGAGGTGGAGCAACTTTCCTTTGACTCCGTGTTACATGGTGGTTTTTGATATTAAGAATATATACTCATAATCATATTTTCATTAGTTACGTAAATTTTATAATTATTTTTTTCCCAAGTAACATATTTCGAGGGAAACTATACTTGCACTTTCTTTTATTTTGAGGATGATATTTAGGGAAAACCTTAGATTATTCACGACAAAAGGCTAGATAAACAACTCATGAACCTTTAATTCTCCAGGGCATAAGGTTAAGTCAACAATCCATGAATAAATTATATATAATTCATCAACAATTGCCTCACTAAGAACAAACATGTCACAAAGTGAAATTTGAACCCAAATGAAGAGGATAACAACTTTTCCTCAAAACCATTTAAACTACATTCAATTACCATTATCTTTCAATGATATTGTCATTAATTACATAATCCTTTTAGCAAACATACCATATTCATAATTTTTAAGTTAATGTTGGAATTCAAGTGCATTAAAAAATACACAAAAAAAAGGAACAAAGTAATTGCAATCATTCACTGGATACACATATTTTTTTATTTATTTAATTGGATACACATTCTTTTATTTCTTTAACAAAATTACTCACCAATTTATTTAAGAAAAAGTTAATTAATTTATATTGTTTGATAGAAAAAATTACATATAACATTAATACAAAATTATTCACAAATTTATTATTATAATAAACAACTAAAATTAACAAATTTAATTAATAAATATAAATACCATTAAAATAAAAAATTTAACTAACTAATAAATTTAGTACGATTAAAATAAAAAATTTAATAAATTTAGTATGATTAAAATAAAAAATTAAACTAATAATAATTTTAATATCACGATGATTAATTATTCGCACCTACCAAAATCCTATAACTACAATTCAACCTACTTACCTCTTCTTTTTATTATTTTAATTTTTAAATAAAACATATATCATATAGGACAGTTAAAAAATGGATCTCTTTAACTCTAAGATGATTACTTTCCACCTCCTCTTTCTCTTTCACGTGCAGACAAACAAACATACATGATACATACAATATACTCATCCTCCTTTCTCATATATTTTTTTGCAAAAAAATTCCATAAAAACATTATATATACACCCATCTGGATTTTTTTTTTTATGAAAATACCTTATTTATATCCTTGCATTTTATCAAATCAATAGTCTATGTACATTAATATATAATAAACCTTAGCTTGAAGTGCATTGCAGCTTCTGAATAATATTAATTTCCAATGAAAGAAGAGTTAAAAACTTCAAGGTTGAAGAATGTTCTTTGAGTACGAGGGAGCAAGTGAACTGTACTGATGGAATATGAATCGAATGAATCAATACTTCCAAAAAATATAGATAAACTCTGTAAATTCAGAGTCAAAATGATCGTATCTGAAATTAAGTAATAATGGTCCGAAAACTCGAGGAAAAGTTTAAGGATTGGGATTTTATGTAATACAAGAAAAAAGAATAATGTTAGATGGTTGTATAAAGGAAATTGGGAAAAGAAGTTGGTGGGATGTGAAAATCAAATCAAATTTGGTTTCAATGGTGGGAGGTGGAAGAATACAAAGTATACATGGCTTAAGCAAAAGCTCACTCACTGCTGCTGTCTTGCTGGCATGGGGTTGTGGGCCTCCATTGCTGCTGCACTCTCATGCTAACCATAAATACACAAAGCAAAGTTTCTGAGAATTTTAGTGCTTGGGTCACATGAATGAATGCATTTATGGAAATCAGAGGCACCCCACTCTCTAATTCTTGCAGCAACTGCCCACTGAGCAGTATGATGATAACATGGTATGGCATTCATGGGTTAT
The DNA here is from genome assembly GCA_009831015.1 of Picea engelmannii. Lineage (NCBI taxonomy): Eukaryota > Viridiplantae > Streptophyta > Pinopsida > Pinales > Pinaceae > Picea > Picea engelmannii. The sequence continues at coordinate 303,877 of ML777745.1, forward strand.
TGGGTTTATTGATCTCAGCATCTGCCCTGCGAATTGGGTGTTCACAGATTCAAGTATAAGCGTCTGGGGCATGAGTTTGTGCAGAAAATGAGAGCAAATATGAAGGAAGGTTTATGGGCTGTGGACAGTGATGAAGAAGACCTGGCTCTGTTTCAGGACCTGAAGAAGGCCAGGGAACGGAACAGTTTCCTGCAGGCTTTGTCCGATGAAAGCGACGAATCTGTATGTAAGTAAACTGTAAAATGCTGCTTGTGGGTAATATAGGACCCAATTCTTCTCTCATTGGTAAAATGTGGTGTAAAGGATCGATTTCCCTTTTTCTGAAGAAACGAGTTTAGCTGCTTTGGTTTTTTTGTTGGGAATTAGAATTTGCTGTAATGGGTTTATTGCAGCGACAAAATTGGGGAGCTTCTCCAGTTTCAAGTTCTATGTTTCCTCGCAAGCTCGGGAAAAGAACAGTGATCTACTCAATGCAGACATTGGCAAGACTGATTATAACTGGTGAGATGGAGTTTATTGCTGATATATGCGTTGGAACCATCCTTGTTCAAAACCCACATTGGCATTCTAATAATTTCTGTTAGTTAACATCTTACTGATATCAGGCAGCTCTATTGGACTTTAGCTAGTAGTTTTAGTCAATTCTTTTGTATCGACTGTCCTGTAGTTGGGGTTCTCTTATTAACTTCCCATATGATTGAATTTTGTTTGCTTTTATTTTTATTTTCTTCTGGGAAAGTTTTTCATCAGTACCCAATAGCTGAGAACACAGTTGAAAGTAAGCCCCCAGACTTGAGAGTTCCAATGATAGTTAACCTGGATAATCACTGTTGCCTTCCGAGGATGAGATCCAAACAATAGGCAGCCTGATTGATGGCCACTGCAGGAGTGTCGCTGTCAGCAGTGTGGATGGATCTTGAGACCTGTATCCGGCGATTATCCACTTTGTCATTAGACGACAATCTCATGTCCTTTTCTATGGTTGTTAATTGCTGAAAAGAAGCTGTATTGGTTATCTTGCATTTAGGGCATTTGTTGATGTACACAGAGCATCTTCGAAGTAGGCATTGCTTATCCTCCACCTTATCTTTGTTGCATAGTCTGCTAATTCAGTCTTCCAGAGTGTTTTGCGGGCGATCCATCTTCCAGTCGCCAAGTGTCCGCCGTTCAATGTGCGAGCTGGTTCTTATTTTGCTGATGTTTGTTTTACTTTTTCAGCCGATTTATTCGTTCATGTGAGATCGTTCACGGAGGTTCAGATTTATTCACCTTGGATCTGCATTATACCATAGATTTAAAGTCTCGGGCTTTGTGGGATAAATTCAAGCCTCTGTCACCTTACGGAAGTTGAAGCTCGAGTGTTTTCTTGCTTTGGTTTTCTAATCGAACACATTAGGACACTTTTTTCGTCTTTGCACATAGTACATTGCTTTGATTATCTTCCTAATCTCTGGATTTGGTCACTTGATCTCTACAGCATGGAGAATTTCTGTAAAACATGTCCATATATGGTACATTTCTCCAATGTATTTTTCATTTTTTTGGTTTTGCTTTGTATGTTCATTGTTGTTTCTAGCAGGAGTAGAAATTTCTTTATTTTTTCCACGAGGCTCTTGATCAACAAACATGTAGCATACTTTTTGAGGCTGTTTTTGGTTATGTGATTGCAGGCTTCTGACTCCTCCAGGCACCCCACTATTTCCTTCATTGGATCAGGAGACTCCACTTGTTGACGATTCTGAGAGTGTGTCACTGCAGAGCAAGCCCATATCCATTCCCAGAAAATCAAGGGTGAGTATTATAGAACTCCTAGCTAGCCAAACGGGAAGAAAATATATACTCAATAGGTTCTTTATTTCCCTGTTTCAATAGGTTCTTTCGTGTGTGAGTCTAAGTGCGGGGTGTCTCTCTATCTATGGTGTATATAGATTTCTAGTGATTGAGATCAGGTAGCTGCTTAATACCAAATCTTAAATCTTTGATCTTTGAAAGGATAATCATGGTTCTTCATCGGTAATTTTTCATCTGCCAACTATGATTGTTGCAGTAAGATTAGTTTTTACAGTGACTGCCATCAATAGTTATCGGTTTTTTGGGAACTCTTTGTTCTATCATGCCTATTTGTTGTATTTACTCCTATTGCAGCTCATCTCTTGCTTTCTTAAGTCCAGCATATTTATCCTATTGCAGATAGAGTCTAGTCCAAGGAGGATTCGAAGTAGCTCCAGCCCACAACATTCAAGCCCTGTTTCTTGTTCAAGCAGTATCAATAACTACCGCAGAGGTAGAGCATCCTCAGTTCCAAGTTCCAGTGGAAGTGTCAACTTCTGTCCTTTAACGCCTACACTCAAGTCATCTAGTGCTACGGCCAGGTCTTCTACACCACCTTCGAGGTCCTCAACATCAACGTTTCAGACATCTACCACAAGTTCTAGTGGCTGTTCATCATCGGTACGGAAAACTGGACCTTTACAGGGAAAAGTAGGGAAAACTGGACCTTTACAGGGAAAAGTGATCCGTGGAGGGTCTTCCTCCCCCAAGTTACAAGTGTGCCGGACAAATGTTCCCAATTTTTACTCTCAGCCAGATGCGAATCTACATACAACTATATCAGATTACAATGTATCACGTACAAGGGGCTTGTCTCCCGTGTCAAGGCATGGGAGGGAGATGGGAAAGGATTCCAGCCGTCAACCTGCATCCCCAAACTTTTCCAGAACTGCCAGATCGTCAGAAAACCATGACCGTTATTCTTACATATCCCAAAGCAAACGTCGCACAACATCATCAGACAATGATGTTGTGTCAGTGAATAAACCCGACAGAATGAAAGAAACATATGTGAGTAAGAGAACTCAACCACCTTCAAAAGGTTCAGGAAGATCAGTATCCACATCAAATGTTTCAGGTGGCCTTATGTCCAAGAGGTCTTCGAATTCTGGGAAGCAACAAACTGTATGTCTCATATCTCAGGGAAAGTATCAGCTGCATGAGTTTTTAACTTTTTATTGATATTAAAATGTGCGATACCCTTCTCAATGCTGACAGATTCTGTTTCGATATTTACTTAGATGGGAAAGTATGTGAATGTTTTTGTGGCTGAGATAGATATGTATGACATGTATTTTGGTAAGCCTCTAATTTGGTGCTTACTGGTTATTGTTCACCATTAAAAGCACGTTTTCTATTGTAAAGAAGAAAGAAATAAATTATTACTTATATTAATGTCCACAAATAACTAAAGACAAATGGGGAGTGCTTAGGGTTTCCGTTCTCTCTAGAAAATGACCAAAAGAACGCAGAACTGTATGTAAAAAGAGGATGAAAAGAGCAAGTCAGCTGAAGCCATCATCTGGATCGAATGGGGAGCTTGAATATTCAATCACTATGAAATTGCCAATATATCTCCAGATTTGATTAAGGAAAAAGTACAAGCATTTTGCAGCAAAATTGATGGTGTGCATGATGGTACATCTCAAATCCCGTCTAATATACTCCAAAAAAGGACCATATAAAAAATATGACAGTATCAAAATGAAAAACATAAATGAAAAGCAACGCAAAGTAAATCATGCATTAGCTGCCACAAATCCAATCCCCGAGAGGGGTCATTTCTATTATCTTTGTGACCCCACCTAGGATCATTAAAATTGTGCTTTCCATTCATTTGTCTGATTATCGATTCTTCTACCCATCCTTGTGTCTCTTTTTCTCCTACCGTGACAAACATAGTATTGTGAAATCATTGACACGAATAAGTAATGCTGTATAATATTTTAAGCAAGCTATGTTAATGAATATGATTTTGTCAAACTTTATGTTCCTTTTCATTTGACCATATTTGTGATCTCAAGGATTTCATTTTTTTCAATCCACATGCTGTCTAAATTTAGCTTATACCTGTACTGTCTATTTTGGGATTACACTGGTAAATGGATAAGTAATGCAGAATTTCTTCTCACTTTGGGCATGGTGGAATTGCATCAACTCTACCTAAATTGTAGATACATCTTGCCAAGACAATTTCAACTAATGTTATTCCTGAAAAGCTTGCTTTACATATGGTACAAGCTAAACCAGATGATCAGAATAGGTATTTGTATCAATAATTCATATTTTGATACTTAAGCATCACTGTTTTACATGTTGTGTGGCTAGACAGTAAGGAAAATTGCTTCAGCATACTAGAAGTTTTGCATAACCTCTTAAGTCATTATGCTGGTTTCCTTCTTAGTTGCTTATGCTTCAATTAATAGCAGTCTCGGTCATTTATGTGCATGCAGGCCCTTCGTCAAAGTTCACAAAACATGTTCAGGCCTTTACTATCAAATGCACCTGTGACATCTTTTTATGCCAATAAAGCCACTACTTTACTACGCCGTACAAATAGTAGTAATCTATCAGGGACTACAAGTAGTCAGGGAAGCTGTGAGCAGATATCCATGGCACCTGTTGCTGAAATTATTAATCAGGGTAATAAAGACCTGGGTAGTGAAAATAGTCAGGTCTCATTTCCTGGTGCCAGTGAAAATATCCCCGTCTTTGAGAAGATGGAGGTAAAGAGTCAGAATTGTGGGAGTCATTGTAGTGGTTGTGTTAGCCACCAATCAAAATACCATGAATCTCCTGACCCTGGGAGTGTCTCAGTAGTTGGGGATCAATTTCTTGGTGGTCATGATAATTATGACAACTTGAACCTTTGTGAAAATAATATGAGAGATGTAAATGACTGGACACATGGCAAGCTGTCGATGGATAGGAATGCAGAATGTTTGCCTTGTGATATAGGCAGCAGCCAGTCTGACAATTGTCAACATGGTCACATTGGGCATCCTGAGCATGCTTACCAGGTATCTAACATCTTGGAAGGCAGGATTACGTCTTTGGATCCTCAAAGACAGAAAATGGCCTCAATTGACTGTGATCACTCTTTAGCTAGTGACACCTTTGCAAAGAGAGGTATCTCTGTAGATCTTCACCAAAGAGAAGCTACATTGAAATTCAATAATGACTCCCAAGGTAGCCATCCTACTGGTGGTGAAGAGGATACGTCCTCTCATACTATGGGCACCAAGAATGTATGTGATGGGAAATGTAAGTGTGATCATGTTACTTTGCAAAGAAAGAAAGAAGTTGAAAATATACAGAAACTGGAAAATGGCTTAAGAGAAAACATAATTACACAAGAATTATTCAAGAAACAAGATTTGGGAACTTGTTCAGTGAAAATGTGCGGCTCAGTTGGTTCTCTATGCCAGTGTTTGCAAGACCAAAGAACTGTTCAATCTTCTATTAGAGATGGGCAACGGTTTGGGGTGCAAGATGTTACCATGACTGGGCAAGTACACCTAGGGTCTGATTTTCAAAGGGAGGAGTGTACATGTTCCCAGGATAGAGACAATGGTCAAAGCTGCTCTGCAAGAGAAAATCTGCTTGCACAGGATATCCCAGGCAAAGGTTTTTCGGAGTGTAAGGCTGAACTGGCTTCTAGGTCCCTTGATTCATTCAAGTGCTCTAGTAGAAAAGCAAATGATAATTGGCAAGACCTGAAGGCAGAGACATTCAAATCTAATTATTTACCAGGTAATGATTCTTGTCTTGGAGGATCTTGGAATGGGTTGAAGAATGATCTAAAACATGATGAAAATACTCCAAGTTCAATGACTAATAATGCAAACTCTCTCAAATCAGAAACTAATTTTTTAAGCCAAACAAACATTAGAAGAGTGGATACAGAGACCTCAGTCAGTAAAGTGAACTTGGAAATGTTTGCTGCCTTGACTCCTGGAGAAGATAGCAACATGCATACTGTTAATGATAGTGTTCATTCATTTGATGATGTTCTTGGTGAGAGATGCAGTCTGAAATCCAAGACATTAGGTAATGCTTTTACTGAGACTAAAGGTAGAACAAATGGACATCAAGGTGGAGACTTAGAGACATATTCAGGGAAAGATACTGGTTTACCTCTGCAAGAGATCTCATTGGGTGGTCAAAGGGATGAGGAACTGATTGTTGAAGCTGCATTAGAAAGAGTAAGCCAAGAATCAAAGTGGCTGCTTAAACAAATGCCAAGGTTAGAAACACAGGATCAGAGGTATAGCTGCCCTGAAGGCCCTGAATTATCTGAGAATTCTGGGTGTTCTTTTTTTGAGAATAACATGGTCAATGCAGTAACAGAAGCATCGTCAGAACCACCTCAACAAGAAAAAGAGTGCAGAGTTGGTGATGAAGGTTTTGTTACAATTGGAATGGGTGACTCCATACTAGCTTCAGGTATTCTTGAAGTGTCAAATGAGTGTACATACAAAAAAGAAAGCGAGCTGTGTGACTCCAAACAAGAAAGTGCAATCGACTCCAAAACTGAGCCTGTATTATTCAGTGTCAGTTCAAACAATTTGGGGATGGATACAGAGCTTTGTGCAACATCAGAAGGGTGGACGAGTAATGATACAGATACTGTACATCCTTTTCCAGACTGTGACAAGGCCCAACAGGATTATGTTTCTCAAGGTATGCCTTGGTTTGTTTTTGCCTTTCACTGCCTAAAATGCCATTAGACCATTGTAACTTCCAATTATTTTCTTCTCACTCATGCTGTTTTGCAATGACATGTTACAAGAAAGCAATTGTTAATTTTGACTAAATTTATGACAATGCCCTTTTCCAACAAAATGGAATACTTTTTTGGGTCATAAATAGCCCCAATTCTTAGTTCTGACAAGTATGTGTTGAGCCCTTGTTCCAACAAATGGATCTTCTTTTGTAAGTAAATCGCAGGAACAAGACTTTTGCTTCTATTTTTCCTTTATTACTTGTTTGATTTTTTTATGAAGGGGGAAAGTGGGAAATTTGCCTTAAATTTCTAGGTGATATTTGCAATGTTCATAACATTGATGGAAATGGTGATCATAGACTATAGTTGACACTGCCATTCATTGGCTAGCATTGACAGGCTTCCTCAAGCCTTGGCTGACTTCAACATTGTTTAGTCGACATTGACACCATGCCAATGATGGACAATGATACTGATGTTCTAGATCAATGTTGACACCAGTCATCAACTTGACATGACCATCCCTACTTGGAAGATGAACCATTGTAGCATTGTCAAGCTACGAGCATGAACAGTTAGACAACCACCTTAACTGTTGGATGGACCCTTCCCATCTGTAAATACTGATTCACGTGTATTTTTTTTTGAGATCTCAACAGTCTTGAGCCTACTTCATATGGGACTTTGCTGTTATAAGCCTTCTCAGGACTTGGCACATAGAGCACCTTTGCTCTTACAGTCTCATAATCCATCGTAATACTTTGTACACGTACTCTGTTTTACTTTGGAATATAATGAACTTCTTTGGCTTATTGCTCTTACAGTCTCATAATCCATCGTAATACTTTGTACACATCTGTACTCTATTTTACTTTGGAATATAATGAGCTTCTTTGGCTTATTGCATGTTCTCTTACTTGTGCAATATTGTGTTTTGTTTTGTTGTTACAATACACCTTATCTGCAATGCATAGCACGGTGCACCGTTGCACCATGAAGTAGCAGTCAAATATACAGCTGCCTTCACTTACACATCCACGATCTTGGCAATTCTTTGTAATTTCTTGGTCCCTTGAGCCTACTCCTGAGTGCTCTGATCAGTTTGGTACCAGAGCACAGAAGACATTTAATATTTCCAGTAGATTTAGTGTTTCATGCTTGTTTGGATGTGGTCCGCCTACAGGAAGCACAAAGTTCAGCCTACAACTCCTCAAGGCCACCTTCCTATGCGACACACCGATTCCCAGATGACCACAAACCAACATACCTCTTCTTAGAATGATTTTGACCCTCTTGTCAGTGTCTGAATCCTTATTGACGAAGCCCTACAAGATTTTTTTTTTTGGAAAAAACGCTTGTTATATTAACATCAAATATACAAATTACAAAAATGACTCACATCTCTCTAAAGGACAGCAAAAATGTCCTTAAAATAGGTTGAGCCTGAAGATCACAAACCTTGGCCTCTTTTGTAATGAGAGCGCCCTTGACTATGAACTTTGCCTCAAGTTCAGCATAGAACAACTCTCGGAAAAAATCTAAAGAAAACTGGGAGTTGTTAAAGGCTGCATTACATCACATTCTCCAGATGGAGTGCAAGCAAACAATTCTAATGCAATGCTGAACTCCTCGAAAATGAAGTGGGGTAAGTTGGTAACGACATCACTATTCCCTAGCAGAGCAGCCTTCCAAAAAAATTGCCTGCAAATGATATGATTCCAGGGACCAGGAGGCCAAGGTCAAATCCTAGCAGGCTCTGGCACACCTGCAATTCTAAAAAAGATGTCGGGTTTTCTCAGGAACCCCAAAATGCGGGCAAAGTGGATCTGAAAAACAAGACTTGGCAAGTCTCACCTTTGAAGGTAGACCCTGGTAAACCACCAACCAAGCAAATATCTTCTACTGATAGGAGATTTTGTAATCGTTATCGAGTTCAAACGTTCCATCCATTTTCTTTCGCCGTCCCCAATACTCCATTTCTGTAGAGGATCTCCTCAAGTGGGTGTCTCAAATGCAGTGTATGATACAGCTGGCAGGGTTTGTACATCCAATTTGGTTTATCATAACACCAAAGCCAATCCCTCCATGTGGGCCCAGGGGTATTGTTATTCAATTTACATGCTTCTACAGGGATGAATCTTTGCAATTCATTCACAGCAGCCCAATCTGACCTAAGGAGGCCCTTTTCATGTGAAAGCGAGGATCAAGATTTCCAATGCCTCGTACCATGTTCCCAAAGGTCACTCCACACAAAGAATCCCTTCTTTGCCAAATGCTTCGACAGGAGTCTCTCCATTTGAGAGAGTGCCGTGCTTTGAAGTTTCCAAGACCAAATAATTTGGCTAGCCAGATTATAACCCCTTTTGTATCCCAGAGTCTGCCAAGAGATACAAGGTGCTACGCTCTTCCATGCTTTCAAATTCTCTTGAGAATAGGGGGGCCTGGAATCTTAAAATCTGTTCGAGTGCTAAGCATATCACAAAACTGAAAAGGACTCTGCAACCCTGCAGTATAATTACCATGAAAAGTTCTGAATCTGAGAAGCTGCTTCCAAGGTGCATCACTAAAAGGCTGCGAACAATATGTTTCATAGACAAAATAGCTCCATGAAGACTGATGTCAATGAGTTCCAAATTCCAATCCCCCATCTTGTATGGACATTGTGCAGATTTGCTACAAAAGCATTGGAAAACCCCTTTCACCACCAAACTTTCTAATTTGCCAAATTAGGTGCTGGAAAGGAACCAGTAATAATCATAATTCACATGGCTTGTCTGAAGTATCTTACTAACAACAATGAGCTTATCGGAAAGCAGAAGATTGCAGAGGTAACAATTTCGAAACATGTCAGCTAAGGAAACATTAACACCAAAGGACATTCCGAAATACTTGACAATACGCTGGTCATTAACTAGCTGCGATGGTCAGTTTAGCCAGGAGCAATATCTGTCCCAATGAGCCAGAAATGAGATTTCTGGTCACTAACAATGAGACCGATTGCAATTCAAAATGTATCATTAACTAGCTGTCATGGTTAGTTTAGCCAGGAGCAACATCTGTTCCATTGAGCCAGAAATGAGATTTCTGGTCACTAACTATTGAGTACAGCATAAGAAAAAAGTGAGGAAGAGCACCTATTTTTCACACTGAAAATGGAGGAGGAGGTATTCGAAGTTGTGTTCTTCATCAGGTTCGGGGAGGGGATTCTAGCCAGGAATCACACCAGAATCCAGATCCCTGAAGAAGAATCAAAGAAAGAGAATTTTCAATTCAAAAAAAGGGACAGTTTGATGCAATTCCAAAGTAGGGTACGTATCTCGAATAGAGAGATCTGGTCTTCAGCACATAGACCTTATTATACATATCTGCTACTTATATATTCACTCAAGGCTGCTGGAAGGTCCTTTGCTTGCTCGAACAGGTTGTGCATGAAGACTTGAAAGGTCTAATTGACCGAAACTGATTGCAGTTCAAAATGTATCCAAACAAATCAATGCAGCACCCACAAACACAAAAGCCAGCTGAATTGAGAGGGGAGAATCATCAACAAAGTGGTTATTTAACACTTCCCCACGTGGAATGGAGATCTCTGTCACCTACCCTTGTAATTTGGCTGCATCAAGAAGATAACCCAATGCATCGACTACTAGCACATAAAGATAGGGAGCTAGAGGGGCACCCTTGCTTGAAGACTCACTTTGTTTGAAAGGACCCCATTTACTCACATAAATGCTGATGCATTAGAAAATAAAGTCTTAACCATTGCCACAAACCAGGATCCAAAGCCCAACCAAGAAAGTATGTCCGTGATAAAAGACTAGTTGACCTTGTTGTAGCCTTTGCCAAAATTCAATCTTAAGTAGGAGTAATTCTTGCCCCATCTCCTTAGCCCAATCAACACTCTCCCATGTTGTGGGGACAATATCAAGTATGAAGTGTCCCTACAAGAAACTTGTCTACTCAAGTTCAATAATTTGAGATGCGACTTTTTGAATCCAGATGCCTAACACTTCCACAAAAATTTTAAGACACAGTAAGAAGTGTAATTGGCCTCTAGGCTCCAATAGTGTCCTTGTCAACATTTTTACGAATCAATTTAATCATACCTTGATTTTGCAATGCTCCCATTCTTGTAGTGTTGGACATTTCATATACATAACATACTCCTACCAACAAGAAACCACTTTTTCTTAGAGAACTCACAAGAAAGACAATCCAACCTTGGAGGTTTTTTTATTTTTTCATTCGATTAAGGGATTGACAAAGATCTTCCTTTGTCAAATTAGCACCCAACATATCTCTCTCACTACTCCATACCTTGGAAGTCACCACCTTTCTACAAACCTCTTAGATAGTAGCAATCTACTCTGTAATAGGATACTCAACGAAAATGTTTTGGAAATGGACCCTAAACATTTCCTCAATTTTAGTTAGGCCTTTAATCAATACACCATTTGGATGCTTCAAATCCATAATCCTTTCAGATGCATTCTTCCTCTTGAGAAAGTCAAAGTAAATGTTGGAAGGCTCATCACTCTCCTTAATCCAATGCAATTTGGCCTTGATTTTCACACCCTTGGCTCGATACTCTCCCATACATTTGATGAAGTGTTCCTCCTTAGTAGCCATTTTTTGGAGGGCGATATGTTGCACATCCTATTCTAGAAGTGTATGCAAATGCCTCTAGCTTTTGCCTAGCTTGCGTCTCTTTTCTTTTTTCCAAGGAAAACCTCACAGAAAACCCTCTGAGTACTTCCCCATGATCTATGGATGGTAAACGAGGTAAACCATTGGCCCTGATTATGGAGCCTAACCTTGAGGGGATCAAGAGAGGCGAACCTGTGACCTTCCCAACTTTGGGGGAGAGATCTTATGTTTGGCTCATGACCACTTGAGCTAACCCTCGGGGCTAGCTTGCTTCTCTTTTCTTTGTCTAGTCTTGGTAACCATTCTACCCCAACCATAGAGGAACTTAATGGTGTGCTTGATCATTGCTTCCCACCATAAAATCCATCCATTGGCCACTCTTGGTCTAGGTACCCTATTCCACACCTTAACAATATGTTGCTGACAATCCTCAGAGTCAATATGTGTAACATTTAGCTTGAACAAAAGATAATTAGGGAGGTCAGTGTCTTCCCCTAGGGTCATAATAATGTGAATTGGAAGATGATCTAAACTTGTAAACTGTTGTGCCACTATAACTCACTAGCTGATGGAATGCAAAAAAGAGAATCTTTGGTAGGAGCATACCATGTGACCAATCTAGCTTGAACCCTATCCACACCCTCCTTTTGTTTGACCAAATGAACGTTGAAGTTCAAGTGTTTCTGCCTGTAGTTAACATAAAAAATTTGGTGATGGGATTTTTTGCATAGAGCCCAAGCTTCTCTCTTCCTACCATTAACAATAGAGGCAAGACCCCTTCTTTGTCACCCTCCCACTCTACCATATTAAAATCTCTAAGAAAAACTAATTTTGCCTCTTCTAATGCATTGGCCAACCAATCTTTGAAGATGGATCTGTTTGATGCCAAGTTGGGGGCGTAAATGGAACAAAAACACAACTGCATGCCCTTCTAAAGCACATGTCACCGATAAACATTGGTCGTCAAGATCTGAGCCACGAGATTACTGTAAATCTCATCAGGGGGGCATACCAAGGGTTGAACCACTTATACCATGTTTATGATTAGTAAACCGATAACTTGTTAATTTTCACATGCAACTCTATGTGACTAGTTTCAAAACTGAAAATTACTTCCTAGTAATCAAACAGTAAACCGTAGCTATTATCACTGAACAATTTTACACTGAAATTATTGACTGAAAATTATAGCAGCAAAAACAATCAAGATCAGAGATGAATCATCAATGCACATGAGATACAAAATTTCTGTTCAGTAACTTTGTTAAACTCATTAATTCTGAGGGAAAAAACCAACCCTCCCAATTGACGCAAAATTTATACCAAAAATTTGAGGACAACGTTGTCCTCTGAAAACCACAAATCAACAAACCAACCTTAGAAAAATCTGTTGTAACTGCCAATACCTGTAGTTACCAAACTGCCACTTGCAGCGACACAATCGCCACTTCCTGTAGCAACCGAACTGCCACCTGCGACTACATAATCGCCACTTCTTGTAGCAACCAAACTGCCACTTGCGGCTCCTAGTGGAAAAACTCGGCAACGACAAAAACTCGGCAAGGGCCTGAAAACATCGCCTCGGAAAAAATCGACGAAAAAATTGGAAAAACTCGGCAAACATTAAAAAATATATAATTTATTCATTTTTTTTCAAAATTTTAAACATTTTTCAATATATCAAGCAACAACAACATCATATAAACAGATAGGCACATAAATATGGAGAAAGAACTGATATATATTATATAGTGGATGCCAAACAAAAACCGATACATCAAAGTCATTACTGAAAGTCTGAAATCAATACAAAATGACATCAATGATCACATATATAAATGTATGTCCCAAAACTACCCTGCCTTTGCACACCTCAAAAATGCTTGATGGCCTCCACAAACTTCTTCCCTTGCTGCTCCAGACACAAAAAAAAACGAATCAGGCTCTTTATCCCGCGTTTTTTCGATTTTTGCTGCTTTTTTCCCGATTTTTCAAAAAAGCGCGCTTTTTTCTCTGACCAAAAAATCGGCAAGCCCAAAAAATCGCGCTTTTTCCGTTTTTTGCCGATTAATCGGCGATTTCTTCTACTAGGCCGCGGCTACAAAATTGCCACTTCTTGTAGCAACTGAGCTGCCACTTGCGGCTACAGAACCGCCAATTCCTATAGCAATCGAACTACAACTTATGGCTACAAAATCGCCACTTCCTGTAGCAACCGAACTGCCACTTGTGGCTACAGAATCGCCACTTCTTGTAGCTACCGAATTGCCACCTACGGCTGCAGAACCACCAATTCCTGTAGCTGCAGAATCACTTGCGGCTACAAAATCACCATGCTTCCTAGCACAAGTGTTTACTCACTTATGCTAACTCCATTACGTCACTATGAGATTTGTCACAATCTCTCCTCTCCTTATATAGGAGTCTAATGAGTGAGTTTAGGAGCCCCTTCTAAACTCAACAATTAATTAGAATATTTTATTCCTCTTTGTAGGTGTGAAACCCCAATACAAGCCCACAAAGCCCATCAACTTTCCCATGAGGCCCTAGCCTCATTCCAAGGGCATTTTCACTGAAACGAAAAGCTGATCTGGTGCCAACAAAGATTCCCACATGCCTGACACTATGGCCCCTTGTGGGAATGCCTCTCGATGCTACAAAAGCATCAACACTCCCTCTTAGCGAGGGAGGCATTCCATCCTCCATCACCAGGAAGTATCTTTGTCTCCCATATGGGGTCTGCTACAACAACTGCACTCCAATTCTCCTGACTAGCTACTCCCTCTGTCACCGAAGCAAATCCTGCTCTCCAATCCTCCTGACTGGCTGCATCCTAAGTCACTAAAGCAAATCCTGCTGTCCAATCCTCTTGACTAGTTGCTCCCTCAGTCATTGAGGCAAATCCTGCTGTATCAAATGGGTTCTCCATGGAGGATACATTGCTCTTAGAAGCCTCCTACTTTAGGGCCTCCTATTTGGCCTACTCAACCCATGACACCTGTTTGGAAGATTCCTCTCTTCCACCTGTACCTGAAGGTAGACTCCCTCTGGATGAGTGATGCTCCCTCTAAGCTTGATGACTCCCTCTGAAGTCCAACTTCCTCTGAACAGTCCTGGGAGGAAACTCCTCCCTATTGGATTCTGAGGGCTGACTCCCTTTGAACTCTGGCTCCTTTTGAGCCTGTACCACTGGTGGAGCTATCTGCTCCCTCTGAACCTGCACTACTAGTGGAACTACCTACCTCTCCATTGGTGGAGCTACTTGCTCCTCCTCATCTGTCTCTCTGCTACTGCTGGTCACGACTCGCATAGGCTGGCCCCTCAGCCTATATAGGTTGCCCTCTCTAACTCCATGAACTATCGCTGATCTAAAGCTAGATCGTCTGGGCACAAACAACAATAGTCCATCTCGAAACAACATATGGTATCCCTTCTTCTCAATCTCCGAGACTGCGAGAACACTCCTCCTGAGTTCTGGCACCTATAACACATTTGACACCCTCAACACTTCTCGACTCCAGTCGGAACGATACTGTACCAGATCCTCGTACTGCATGCTTGGTCCCCATACCAAGCTCTACACAAAAATCTGAGCCAACCTCTGTGAAGTTGTCAAACAACTCTTGTGCACCTATCATATGGCAAGAGGCTCTGCTATCCACCAACCAAGTCCCACTACTGGAAACTGTAGTTGAAAGGGTGGAGACCAACAAGATCTCCCTCTGAAACCTGTTTGCAACATCATCAACCTCTGCTGCTGATGCATGTTGCCTTCTTCCCTTTCCCTTCCGTTGTGGACACTGCGAAGCATAGTGACCATAATCATGACATTCAAAACATCTGATCTTATCGAGATCTTTCTTCTGTCTCGGTTTTGGAGATGCTTCTCTCTCGGGAGAAGCTCTCTTGCCAAGAGAACCTCTTCTGCCCTTCCTAGTGCGGGCTGCAAGGGCCTGGTTCTCATCACTGCTACTCTTCACCAAACCATCCAAACCATCCCTGAACTCTAACCGAGTCTCCTCCTGGATACAATTAGTCCATAGTCTATCAAACCCTGGAAACGTCTCTCATGCACAGATTCCCTGCACAAATGGTTCCCAAGACCTGGGAAGACCTCTCAATGCTACATTCACCAACTTAGCATCCTCAACCTTATCATCGATGGCCGCAAGCTGATCTCAGATCTGTGTAATCTTCATAAGATAGTTCACAACTGTGTCCTCATTGGACATCTTGACAATTTGAAGCTGGTACTTCAAATGTAACTTCCTCCCTGTATTCCCGTTTTGGTATAGACCCACCAAAACATCATACATTTCCTTGGCAGATGTCTTCTCAACAATGTGAGATATCAAGTGATCCTTCACGGATTCTAGCAACACCCGCTTGGCCTTTACCTCCTTCTTATGAGCTGCTAATTCTTACGGATCAATGCGACTTGGAACCACCCCCTCAACATACTCTTTGAGGTCATTCTCCTCCAACAGAAGAAGAACCCTGGCCTTCCAAGCCCGAAAGTTTGTTGCACTTTCCAACCTGTTCTCAATCTTCAAAGTGTTCACCATTGTGACCTGCCCAGAACAAGAACAACAATCTTCCAGTTTTGCAGCAACAAAATGTGTCTCAAAGATGATCCCCTTCTCTCCAAAGCCTCAACTTTGATACCATGTCAATTTTCACATGCAACTTTATGTGACTAATTTTAGATCTAAAAATTACTTCCTAGTGATTAAACAGTAAACCCTAGCTGTTATCACTGAACAATTTTACACTGAAATTATGGACTGAAAATTATAGCAGTGGAAACAATCAAGGTTAGAGATGAATCATCAATGCACATGAGACACAAAATTTATGTTCTCTAACTTTGTCAAACTCAGAAATTCAGAGGGAAAAAACCAGCCCTCCCAGCTGACACAATATTTACCAAAACTCTGAGGACAACCTTGTCCTTTGAAAACCACAAATCAACAAACCAACCTCAGCAAAATCTGTTGCAGTTGCCAATACCTTCAACTACCGAACTGCCACCTGTAGCAATCGAACTGCCACCTGCGGCTATAGAATCGCCACTTCCTGTAGCAACTAAACTGTCACCTGTAACTATAGAATCGCCACTTCATGTAGCAACTGAATTGCCACCTACTGCTACAAAATCACCAATTCCTGTAGCAACCGAATTGTCACCTGCGGCTACAAAATCGCCACTTCCTATAGCAACCTAACTACCACCCGCGACTATAGAATCACCACTTCCTGTAGATACTGAACTACCACTTGCAGCTGTAGAAACGCCAATTCCTGTAGCTACAAAATCACTTGCGGTTACAGAATCGCCATGCCTCCTAGCACAAGTGTTTACTCACTTTTGTTAACTCCATTATGTCACTATGAGATTTGTCACAATCTCTCCTCTCCTTATATAGGAGTCTAACGAGTGAGTTTAGGAACCTCTTCTAAACTCAACAATTAATTAGAATATTTTATTCCTCTTTGTGGGTGTGAAACCCCAACACAAGCCCACAAAGCCCATCAACTTGCCCATGAGGCCGTAGCCTCATTCCAAGGGCGTTTTCATTGAAACAAAAAGCTGATCTGGTGCCAACGAAGGTTCCCACATGCCTGACACCATGGCCCCTTGTGGGAATGCCTCCCGATGCTACAAAAGCATCAACATATCTCCATTGCCAAAACAAGGACATCTTTGACCAAAGGTCAAACCTTGTGGTTTTGACTTCTTGCAAATAGATAACGTCATGTCTCAAGTCAGAGATAAAGTCTCTAATAAATACTTTCTTGGAGGGGAGAGTCATAATTCCCCTCACATTCGATTGGCATAGATTGATGTTCATCTCTTCACAAGACCATTCATATCTAATGCTCCCAAAGCATTATTGATCAACATCTCATCTAATCCTCCATTGCTGAATGGTGTTCTGGTAGCATCCACATATAAGACATAACCTTCTTGTCCCTTGCTCCTTTAGGTGACATGGGTGGATGGTGGGTGCCTTTTCAGAGATTGGATGAACCCTTCTGTTTATTGTTTTGCTGATTTTTCCACCCATCATTATCATATGTTGCTTTAGAGATGACTCCTAGCGCTAAGCTATTGGAGGACATTGCAACCTCCTCCTTACTTTCTTTACAATGGACTTCTTGTTGAGGCACAACACTTGTACCTCACATCTTTCATTGGTTTGTTCTTGAGCCATTGCTTCAGACACTTCATTGGACTTCGACATATTTTTGTAGGGTTAGTCCTTCACAAGATGATTAGGTGCTTGACGTGCAAATCAAGCTTAGGATAGTTTAGTGAAATACACTTCAACACCTACCTGAGGACTCACATGATATGTGGAGAACTCCTTATCACATATGAGCACCTTGCCAAACCTTTCTATAGTAGACTTCACATGGAATTGGTACAAAATGTTAGTAAAATCAGTCCACAATGAGAAGTGGGCCTGATTATAAATAGAAGGATCAAAATTCTCGTGCCAAAACTACACAAGTAATTGAATCTGCAATGTTCTAGGTGCCTTGGGTGAGAACCCACTTAGAAGCCTTTTTCATTGCAAAAACCAATGAAAAATACTCATACATGAGGCTCGAGTAAGATTCCAGTAAAATGTCATCTTGTTCCTCCAGTGCTAATCAACATATACGGAAATTCATTTCAGGAGGCATCTTCCTGAGAAAGTAGAGGATTAATCCCTATTTATATAGAGCCACTTGTCTTTCAGAAAATGCATGGTCCTTGTCAAGAACAAATAGCAGATCAAATCTGCTTCCATCCTCCATATATGGACTCTAGTGAATGCACTGCTTCTCCATAGTCCATCCCCTGATCAAGAAGCTCCTCCAAAGAAGGGGGCTTATAAAAGCAGATTGAAGAATTATTTAGCAAGTTCACCTAGTTAGGGATGTGGCTCAACCTATTTGTGCTAATGATATTAGGAACGGACCGGTGGACCCCAAAAATTGAACTTGGATTGGAACTGGTAAAAAAACAGTGTTAGATTTTAGGGTAATTTTACAAAACAGCAGTCTCTTTTAAAATTGAAAGGTCAAAATTAACTAGATCTGTAACTCAACTATAACACATAGCATGTAGATCATTTAAGGACAGCAATAAAAGCTTATACACTCTGATAAAGGTAAACTCAGATCTAAAGTTAGTAATGAGCAGATCTGAACATAGTAATAGATCTATGTCACTAAACACATATTTCAGACTTAACAATTCT
>ML777745.1:328873-363948 GCA_009831015.1 Picea engelmannii
AGGCTTAATTTATCGTTTAGCCTTAATTCCTCCTTATTCCTCCATCTGGTTCCCTGTTTGTGCCTGACTATAGTCTACGGGAACATATAGACTACTAAGTCACTCCCTGCTGGCCTAATCTTGGGGATGGGACATCACATGGTGGACATGTGTTTTTATATCTTGTAGGAGCAACTGCTGACACAACAGTAATGCTTGGTGTCAAGTATGAGGGCCTGTACAGGTTATTGGGTAGACCTGTGTTGGGGTCTAGTGGATTTCTGGACTTAGATTCTGTGTCGGAGAGTTGGCAGGTAGCACGGGAGAGAGAGTTGATACCAGGGACTCAGTCTTCTTCCGGGACTCTCAAAGGACTCAACAGGCATGAGTCAACACAGATGGATGCTCAGGAGAATGTGCAGTCTCCTAAGATCATGTCTTCAGTTCGTGGTACAACAGAGGTAGCAACAGAGGCTTCCAGTGCAGTGGGAATAGTGGCTCCCTGTTCAGAGGGAGCATAGACTTCTAGTACAGAGGGAGCAACTATGGTAGCTGATTAGATGGAGACAGATTCTGGTGGTGATACCAGAAGTACCTCTCTCGCTAAGAGGGAGTGTTGAAATTTGGTAGCTTAGAGGTACTTCTGCATTGGCAGTGCTCAGCATGTGGAAGTGACCAAGCAAATTTTCTCCTAGTGACTTTATAATGTGTTTTTATAAAGTGACTTTATAAAGTGATTTTATAAAGTTGGGTCTTTTAATTTTCTAATGTAAAAGTGACTTTATGATGTTATGGGTCACTTTAATGACTTAAGTGATCTCAACGAATGATAGTCGTGACCGTTGATCTTGAGAGAAAGTGAAGAGTCACTTAAGGGAGATCAAGGGTTAGGAGAGTTACAATTTCGAAATTAATAAAAGGCAGCTCATTAGGAGAAGGAAGACGCACTTTTGAAGAGAGGTTGAGGGAAGGTGAAGGGGCACGAATCCCAAGGAAGAGTGTTGGCTTGGAGGAAGTGCTTCAGCTAGGAGGGTTTGGCATGCATCCCAAGAAATGGGATTGGCATGCAACCCAAGGGCATTTGCAGCCATTAATACATTCTACACAGCAGCAGAAGAGGAGGCCGTATAGCTATGTAAGCTGGCCGTACAGCAAAGGCAGGGCACAAAAACCGATGCTGTAAGTTTACAGCATGTTGGCATGGATTTCTATGCAGTTTTGCTGAGTTTTTCCTTTCTGTTCCCTACAGTTTCCTTTTGGCATGAATTTCTATGCCGATATTGACTGTTAGTGGAAGATTATTGGCTGTCCTGGGCCGTACAGCCATGGATGTCTACCTTAGACACAGTCTGGGACTGTTTGCATAGTGCTGTAAATTGCTAAAAGCACAGAATGACTGTGTTTTTATGCTGATGCAACTTGCTGATGTAATAGTTATGATTTTATCTTAAGCTGAATAAACATTCTTTCTCCTCAAAATCTGCCCTATTTTTTGAATATTTCGTCAAGTGTTTATGCACAGATTTTTGTGCCAAATGTGGGTTACTGTCTGCTGTTCATAAATTTATTCTGCTGCTATTTTATTTCAGAACTAGTCTATGAGTGTTTCTGTCCATAAAGAACAGTTGTATGGCTGTTGTATCTTTATAGAAGGCTGAAATCTCCTGTAGTCTAAGTGGTATACTGAAATGAGATGTATTTCAACATAGTTTTTGGTTGCTCTGAGTTGTTCTCCTAAGAAGAAGACACATGAGTGTTGTAGGGGATTACTTGTTGGATGGGTGTGCCACGTGGAAGAGATTCCCTTACAGCTCTATGGCAAATTTCTGACACTCTTGATGCTTGGCATCTTCAATTTTTGTTTAGTGTAACGTTATGACAGATTCTATGAAAGTTATGACAGATTCCTCTTACACAGTGATGGTAGCTTTATGATGGACTCCTTACACAATTATGACAGATTCCTTTCATGGAAGAATGTGTGAGAGGTATTCTAGGCAGAGCTACGGTGTTTTGCTTGGAAAATATTCCATTGTATGTGGGGCACTCTCTTCGAGGTCTATTATTAGCAGTTAAATTTTGTAACTGCTTTTCCCTCTTGTCAAGTTTGACTAGATGAGGGAGGGCACACTAGTTAGGGTTATATATTCATACATGTGAGTTGTGTGAACATATAGTGAGAGTGTGAAGGCTTGAGAGATGCCATTGTAGTCCCTTGAAGACAATATTGTATTTTTCTTCTGTGTTAATGAGAAGATACTGGTTGCTGTTACAGAATTCAGCATTTTGTCTGCTACATTCATGATGCTATTTCTGTAGATCAGATTTCATCTTTTGTAGTGCTGATCCAATCTCTTGATATGTGGTGTTTGCACTACCTAGTCTTCCATTTAGCACATTTTTCAATGTAGATCTAAAGCCTTGATTGGTGTTTCGGTCTTTTTGTTTTAGTTGTAGGTCAAATGCTTTGAGAGCAGATCTGTGTATCATGTGGATGTAAAATTATGACATGGTATCAAAGTTGTGCATCTGAGATTCTCTAGATCCATGTATGGAATGGATTGCTACTTGTGAGAGGGAGCTGTTTGAGGATTTGAGTCGGTGTGATGCCCTAAAAGACTCCAGAGATTGGAGTGATTTGTGCTTGTGAGAGGCACCGAGACCTATGAAAGGTTGTTGGTGAGATCTCTGTGTGGCTCTAGTGATTCTAGTGGATCAGTTTCCCGAGATAGGCACAATGAACCTATGATAGCTTGATTTTATTTGCTGAAATTTGCGTTGAAGTTTGTAAGAGGGTGATCATCTAGAGGGTACTTCCAACTTTGCATCTTGGAAGTGTTAACTGTAGATGTTGTTGGAGGAGATGGATCTTTGGGAGATTGTAGAAGGGATTGTTGTTTCGACTAATGCTACTTAGTTCGACATGTTACACCTCAGATTGTATGAGGTTGCACATTGTGATTTTCATCACATTGTTGGAGATTTGCAACAGGTATCTTGGAGCACCAGATCGACTTGGGGGGATACATCTTCATGGATCCCTTTCTCTTCATGGCATTGGATCATTTGATGGAGATCTTTGGTTGGGGGAGTCTCACTTCTCTTTGGTTGGATGATTAGGTTTGCTAGTTTGGTGGTCTTCTCCATGTGCTTGTTTTGTTGATCACCCCTTGGTTACATATTTGATGGTTATGGAGCATTCTATCTCATCATGGTGTGGTTTTTGTATACCTGTTTATCTTGGATGTGCTACATCTTGTTCTTAGATGATGGTTCTAGCCTCCCAAGGGGTTAGATGATTGTGTTAGAAGGTAGATGTTTCATGATGTTGTTGGGGATTCCTAGTGACTTTTGTATGGTGATGTTGTATTATTTGTGTCACTAGGAGGGAGGTGTTCTACGTAGTCATCTTGTGTTGGATGTTTGGTGGGGACACTCTTGAGGAATGGAGAATGTATGGATGAGTGGTGGGGACTTTTCATCACTTTCCTCCCAACATATCTTCCTCCATCGACTATGTAACATCCCCGCTATAATCCCTAGTTTAATTAATGTATAATGTAGATATGAATGTGGCTATGGCCAAGCGATGTAATAGGCGAAATGTATTTTAATTTTCTGATTTTAATAAAAATAATATGATGCTAGCTGCTGGTAATATGGACAGAGATGGGGGCTGATTAATCCACAAGAGAGGGGAATGCTTGGGAGTGTCTAAGAGGGGTCCAAGGGGGAAATGGTTTATGGGTATTAAGCCAAACCCACTTTCCTGAATTTTATTACCATTGGGGATAACTTCTATTTTTGTTTGAGTGTATGAGAGTCCAATCATTGAATACCTGTCAGAGGGTGGGTGTAGAAGTCACATCCCATAGTTATTGGAAGCACGGGGCTGAAGTACAATCAACATTGGGCAGAGTGAATAGTCAACTATCTTGGGAAGATAGAGGAAATCATATGGGAGAGAACAAACAATTTTTTACATTCAATTTTTACATGAACAAGCTGAGAATTGTGAAAAAGAGAATGGGTGCTGGAGCAAGAAGGCTAGGCGAATTTTGGAGCATGATGGAGTGCTTTTAGAGCGTTTTGGAGCTGAAGACTAAAGAGCCAGGTTGTTAGGCCTGAAGAGTGAACTCCTGTGGAGTTGCATTGTAACAACGAGTGTTTCTATTGTTGCTCGTAGTTTTCCTAGTAGTGAGTTCCCTTTGTTGATGTATTTAGCATCGGACATGTACTTCTACATAGGCTTTGTGTCTAGACTGTGGAAGTCGTCCTTATTACCTCTCAGAACCTTAGGAAATTCACTTTATGAGTGATAATTAAAGTGAATGACCTTTTAGAATTAATGGAGTTTAATTTAGTTAAATGCCTAAGTTTTTGGCATTAGTAACTTAAGTGCAAGTTAATTAAATCCTAGCCATTAGATCTAAAGTGAATGTGAGATTAGATCTCAGCCGTTGATCACTTTATGAGATCTAGGGTTTTGGATTTAGGGTTAACTCAACATTATAAAAGGAGGCTTAGGTGAGAGGATGAGACACACAAAAAGTACATTGGAGCAAATAGGGATTCTTTGCTCAGGTGCTTGTGTCACACACAGAGTGAGAGAGTGAGATCTCATTGATTGAGTGGATAAGGAAATTCATCCAAGTGTGGAGGGTAGCGACCGAGGATAGGAGCAAAGGGGTAGCAAGAGAGATAGCAGCCGACCAACAAAATCAAATGACTGATCCTAAGGTTTTTAGGGCTTGACTATCTGTTGTTTTTGTATTCCTCAGGTGGGCCATTTTCCCAGGACGAGAGCCCATAATAATAATAATAATAAATCTCATAGATTTGGTTTTCCCTTCAGGGTTTTTTCAGGGGTGTTTACCCAGAAATATCTTGTGCAATGTGTTGGTTTCAGTTTTATGCTTCCGCTGATTTATTTGATTAATAACCTAGCTGTGCTTTTAATTAATAAAGTGATTTTATTCGGGATTATTAATCGGGTGCTGGGTTGAGATAAATTAACACCCTTGAGCTCCTAGCAGAGAGATTCCTGGTTACCTGTGCCAGAGAGACCCTGATAAACGAATGCGATGCTTGATGGACTAAGAGCAGTGGAGGGGTACATTCCTTGGGTTGATTAGGTTGAGAGGAAGAGAGCTGGGGGAAATTTGGGATAATTGTAGGAGAATATCAGTGGGTTGTGGGATATTGAGCTGTGAGTGGACTGTGAGAGGCATCCTTCTTTTTTGGATTCCTAGCCCCAACTCGGGGGTGACTTGTTGTTGAGATTTGGAACAACAAGTCTATGGTTGGGTGGAACGTCCTTCCTAATCAACTGGTTGCACAAAATTTCTTTTAAATATAAGTGTTTATCTATTATCTGAGTTTTTTTATGAGTCTTATGGCTCTGCATTTTACCCTGTGTATGAGAATGGTTTTGTGTTGTTGTAGATGATTTATTAATTGCATCCATGTTCATGCTGTAGATGCATTTAATTATGGGTATCAGAATCTAGTGAATTCTTTGTATAAATTGTGGCTGATAATCTATAGGAAATGAATTAGCAGAAATTTTTCGATTTTATTTGTATTTTCCGCATGTAATGTTCCTTGGTTAAGTTGGGGAACGTTACAAATTGGTATCAGAGCCATAGGTTCAACACCGAGCCTGCATGGGCCAAACTCGACACGTAGAAGCTAATTTGTAGAATTAGAGCTTAGGGGATGTCTGCAAATTTATTTGTCAAATTACTCCAGTGAAATTGGGGAAAAATTTATGAGGAAATTGAACTCAGGGGTTAAGACCCCCAATTTTAACCTTTGAGTGTTTTGGGCCTGTTAAGTCACTTGACATGATGAAACGGGACACAGAGGACACGGAAATACAAGTATTCGACACGTGAAATTTTGACCCTATAAACAAGACACGGAGGACACATTTATATATATATATATATATATATATATATTTAAAAAAAATATGTATATGAAAAAAAATTAAAAATTACACATACAAAAATGAAATTTAGACATAAAGATTCATACTTTGTTAAAAATTAGAAGATTTACATGATACAAAACTTTAAACATGTAACATAAATGATAAATCATGATTCATTATATATTGCAACATCAATGATGATCAAATGACAAATATTGAACACACAAGAAATTAGAACCATAAGCTGCAACATTCTCATTAAGTCATCAAAATCAAAATGTATTACAATGTATCGATACTAGATAGTAATATCGAGTCAGAGTCACTAATGCTATAGGTGGGAATGCCAATGGAAAATAATAAATAGCCATAGGGTAGATACTAGAACCGTAGATGGAAGAACTGTCAGGACTCAATAATACTAGTCCTCCATGACATAATCATCAAAATCAACATCACCACCATTGCTCTCTCCTCCATCCTCCTCTTCCTCTATATCTAGTGCAGTTTGCATCTGTTGGTGTGGAGGATGACCCCTCAAGAGGATCACCATCATCAAAAGTGACTGGCTCTAGCATTGGTTCATTAAGATCCAAGTTGGCTAATGCCAACTCAACACTACTGTCTAAACCCATATCATCAGGAAACACATCCCACATCTTTGTCTTTCCCTTCACCCACTCTTCTCTCTGCCTGTAAATAAGACAGTGATTGTTGTGCACATACACCATTGTCTCTGCTCGGACTTCTCAAGCCCGCTCTTCTTCAAATTGTACAAATTCCCATAGGTGCTCCAATTCCTCTCGCAACAAGAGGGTGAAGTAACCTGAGAGAGGAGCCTCATGGCTAGCTGTTGTAGAAGAGGGCATGTTGCCCCATGAGTTACCCACCAAGCATGGGGCTTCTTAGCCCCCTTGTCTCTGAGCACATCATAGCCTCCAAATCTCCTAATGCTAGTGGAAAACTCTATGAAGCCCTCCTCCACCTCATCAAGGCATGTTCTATCCTGATATATCCGTCTAAATGCATCCTTCCTCCCCTGTGAAATCTCACCATCCATGTGAGGAGGGAATCTGCGTGAAGGCCCACAATTGAGCTAATCATTAGTATAGTATTTGGGATTCAACAAGTGAGCCAATCAATGCAAAGGTGTGCAATTATTATCCCACCTGCTGATAAGAATATCTTGTATGGTGGTGAATAAGGTCTCTGCTGATGTCCCATACTCAGGGAACTCATGCTCTAAAACAACGGTCTTCACAGAGTCAATCATGGAATCCCACCCCTCATAAACCTCTCCTAGGGTGGGCTGGTCTATGTCTGCAAATCACAACGAAGAGATGATAGGGTCCATGATCTTAATGGTAAGATCTACCCTCTCCCACCAACCATCATCTAACATTGTATCCTTGACCCTTTTTGAAGAAGCTTGATCTGTCTTTCTCCAAAAAGACCAATACTTTGAAATAACCATGGCTCCAAGAGTGCTCTTGACTTCCCTCAACCTCTTAAGCATGATGAATGACGAGGCAAACCGAGTATTTGCAATCTTCAACAATGATAGATGTGTGTACGCTTTGTAGATTGTGCAGGAATTGGTATGGTTTTGTACAAAATTGCGGATATGGCATGCATCCTCAATAAGAATTCCCATCCATGTCACTTCCGTAGCAACAAATTTAAGTGCTAAATTCAAAGAATGAACAATGAAAGGTGTCCAAAATATTTGTGGATATTTAGCTTCCACAATCATGCTAGCAGCCTTGCAAACATGTGCATTATCTGTAATAATTTGCACACAAGAATCAACACCTACATCTTCAATAACCTTAATGAACAACTCACCCATAGATTGTGCATCCTTGTATTTTCCAAGAGCATCCACCGCTTTCAAGAAAACTGAAATTGATGAGTGGATGGCGTGCTGCATCTGTCTAGTCATCGGAAACAATACTAACACCTGTTGAGAGCCATGATGATTTGATAGGCTGTAGGGTTTTATCCACCTCCTTCTTTGCCTTAACCAACAATATGGTCCTAAGCTTCTTTGAATTAGGAGGTACATATTCGATTGGAGCCTGATCAATTAGAGCTCTACACATCTCAAGAAACAAAGGAGACCGTGCAACATTGAAGGAAATGAAGTTGAGATAGAAAATAAACCAATGGTAAGATCAATCTCTTCTCGCTTCTCTCGCCGAAATATCTTGTCCATTGGACCAACTGCCCCCCTCTTTCTTGTTTGTTGAGTTGCACTCCCACTCCCAAGTTTAAAATTGCCAGATGGCTTCTTCAAGAATGGAAGAGTATTATCATTTTGACTTTTCGTGGATGCTACTCCCACCTTTCCCAAGGCAACAACACCCTCTTTCACCATTTCTCTTCATTTGGATGGACTCGCTAATTTACATGCTCCAAGTCCACAAGGCAGCCCCAACAAATGGCCCTTAACTCGGTAATAGGTGCTTGTAAATTCATTATGGCAAAAGCCACATGTTCACAAAACATTCCCTCCCCCTTTAACTTGGTCCCATCTCCTTGTTTCCTTGTAACATACTTCCACAATGGATATTTGTTGTCTTGACTCTTGCTGTTTTGTTGTAGTAGTGATTTTTTCAGCATTAGAAGCTTCACTTGCAGCTCCACTTGCAGCAGATGGGACACTAAAAGAGAGTGTTGAAGTTGTAGGAAGGGGGGCAACACCAACATTGGAATTCTTCCCTTTCCTTTGCTATTTTCCTGCTGCTTTTGATGATTGAGCCATTATTTTTGTTGAAGGAGGAAGAAAAATTACTACTGTAGGAAAAAACTTGCAGTTTGGTAGTTAAATCCACTTACCAGCACTTGGAATCACTTCAAACCTGCAGAAAACCCTCTTATCAGCTCACTAAAATCGCCCACAGCCCCAACCTGTTCAAGAAGGAATGAGAAATGAATGAGATAATGACTTTTTAGAGGGCGCAGACCTTATAAAATGCGTGACATGTGTCCCTAAATCGGGACATGTGAGAGATTTGTGTCAGACACAAGTCCTCATGTTTTCGTGTCGCCACGCAGGATTCGTGACATGACGCCCAAAATGGACGTGTCATGTTTCATAGTGGGCCTGTAATTGGTCTAATTTCAGACAGTACAGAGCAGCCGAGGTGAAATTGGGCAAAAGCCCCAATTCCTACAGTGAAATTCATTGAGGATTAGATGTGGAAGTGTCAAATTTTGGGTGTATTGGTCGAATTGACATGCATAGGGCTGAAAAATTGGTCGTAGCAAGCTTAATTTCAGAATTTAATGGTAGCCATAACGGAAATTTAAAAAACATGTGTTTTTGAAAATATGGAAAAAATATGAAATTCAAAAAATTTGGGTAATTTTCCGTACCATGACGTGGAGGCCATGTGGCAGGTGATGTGGTAGTGGTGATGTGGAATGCCACAGTGGCATGGTGGTAGGCCACGGTGACAGGGCTACTGTCGGAGCGGTGACGATACCACAAGTGGTATCAGAGCTGGGTGGTAAGTGGTATCTCATGGCACATGGCGGTTTTGGAAACACTTCTTGGTGATGCGAAGCCAGTGGAAATGCACTGCGTGTCATTGTCAGTTTTTCGGGTTCGCATCGTGGAGGGATATTAACCCTCATGCATGTTGATGATGTGAGATTGTTGCGGGCCGTTGATCATCCCTCGATCTCCACCGTTAGATTTGTGGCACAGGAAGTTTCATGTCGAAGGTAAAGCCGCGGGATGGGACCCGCCCATCACCGCGGCCAATGGGAAATGCTGGAGGCAAGGTATGGATAGGATCCGTCGGTGGCATGGGCCACTATGGTGGTGCCATGTGGCAGTTGGTACAGGTGGGGTCCCACACTATTAAAAAATTATTTTATTTTATTTATACATTAAAGTGTTTAGGTAAGCATAAAAGGTAAGGTAAAAAAAGAGATAACGAGGAAGATGATGAAGGCTGATGGGGCAAGGCTGAGGTGGCCAAGGAGGTTGACGTGGCATCACCCCAAGGTGCCATGTGGACCCAGAACGTAAGATCAACAGTTCTGTCAACATTAATTAGTCAAATTGACATAAAAATATAGTGCTTTTGCAAGTCATAATCTTGCAGGGCATTTTTGAGGGCCTAAACAACGTTTTTAGGCAATCAAATTTTACGAGAACATGGTTTACCCTTGGTACACCATGTCTTTGCAACTCAAGTAAAAGAGCTCGAGGAGAGCTTTCCAACAAACTATTATGAGCGCAAAACAGAGTCATATGAAGAAGTTATAGCCTAAATACTACAAGGTATATTTTAGGTACCAGATTACTTCCAGAGGGCATAACTCCTTGCTTAGAAGTTAGTTTGGGGCACAGGAGCAGTCTATGGAAAGCTCATGGACCATAGAAGACAACCATAAAGCCAGATTTGAAATATGGGAAAATAAAAATGTGCAGGAAGAAAAAGAAGACACTTGTAGCATATAGGGTTAAAAAGGGGAAAATAGTTAAAATTTTTGAAGACCATAACTTTCTGCTCGGAACTCAGAATTGAGAAAATGAATAGTCGGTGGAAAGCTCTTGGAGAGGAGAATCCATCTATCAACCTAGAAAATTGATCTGAGTAGTAAATTTTACAGTCAAATTAGAAGAAGATAATTGTTGGCATTAAAGAGCAAAAACATTTATGCATTCTTTTCCAGAATTGTGTATGTATATTATTTTTGTCTAACAAAAAATTGTTTGCATGCACATTTTCTTGTAGAATTTAGAGGTATAGGAAGGAAGTTTGGTTCATGTATGAGGACCACAACCATGGAGGATGCCCAAGGGTTCTACAGTCACTAAGAGAAATCCAGAGGGTTGCATGTTAGCATGTGAAATGTTGAGACAAAGTCTAATGGAAGGAGAGACGAGTAGGAGCCTATAACTATGAGAAACTTGCAGAGAGAAGTGCAGAGTTATAGGACAGATAATGAGAAGATTATGAAAACCCAAGAGGAGATACTTCAGAGTTTGAATATGCTGTAGAGGCAAACCCATAGACTCTGGCACAAAGCAAACAACTAGTTCTAGACAAGTGACAACATCTAGATCCCATAGCAAAAGGGATGAGCATGGGAATGATGGGCAGTAAAGGAGCATGAGCAGGCGCCATCATTCCATAGGGAAATCCACTAGGAGAACTCATGCAAGTTTAGGACCAGGAAGTAGCCCAAGTGTGTCCCTTGTCAAGAGGCATAGGAGAAGGCCCGAGGAAGACATCTTGCAAGGTGAACTCAGGAAAATCAAGCCACCAACTTTCAATGGTGAACATAGGAAGGGAGAAGAGGTCGAGACTTGGCTGTTGGAAATGAAGAAATATTTCCACTTGCATGATTATCTCTCTAGGGTAGAAACAAGAATTGCAACCTACCACTTGCAAGGAAAGGAAACCATGTGGTGGGATCAATGTTTTAAAACTTGGACTCGACCTCGGAATTGGTTGAGGATCAACTTGGACTCGTGATTGACTCGGACTGATTTGATTTCAATGGCTCAGTTTTACTAAAAAATACAGAAAAACATTTAAATTTAATAAAAATAATATATTTTAAAGATTCCAAATCAATAAAAAGTTGAAACAAGTCACAAAACATTCAAAATCTGCTCAAGCATATGCCATATACCAAGTAAAGGTGAATATATCAAAAAGTTTCAAAATGGCACAAAGTGCAATATTGAATACATAACATGATAATATCATAACAATTGTCACTGGTCAGTAACACATATCAGCAACAAAATACATAATCCATGAGCCTCTAAATGGCCTCTAGAGTCTAAAAAACATGCTACAACCATCTCCTTTTTTCTAGTCTCGTCTTCAAATTTTGCAAGCTGATTTTCCAATTCCAATTTAATCTGTCCATTCTTCTTTAATGAGGCCATGCATGGGACAACTTGGTCTCTTCTACTAGCCAAGTGTTCTTTCAACTTATGAATTCCCCCCGCCCTTTATGCATTTCTTGCAATATTTGCAATAAATCTCCTCATCCACAAGATCAACATGGATCTATGCAGGGTCTTTGACTCTTGGGGTGGCAACCATGGTAAAATTTCAATCTAGAAATTCAAATATGCAACATTGCAAGAAGCAAACCCCATCTTAAATTCTTGATATGAAAATTTCATACTTCAAACTTCAAACTAGTAGAAGGTTGAAAGACAAAACTTTAAAGGTCAATTTCAAAATTCAGATTTGTAATTTAATGAGAGGAAAACCTAGGAACATATTTATCATTTAACGTACCGTATACTAAATACCAAAAACAACTCAAGATCACTGCCAAACTAGCTCCAAGCCCACTCTAAATCAACGTTCTTCAAAGTTGCTCCAAAACTCCAAATGCTCACAAATGTTCAATGAGAGAAGTGTGACTGTGTGAGGCAAATAGAGGGGGTAGGGCTATTTTTATAGTGTTCGTTTAGGGTTTAGGAGGGTCCTTTTAGGGTTTTAGAAACCAAATTCAATAAAAAATTATTTTTTTAACCTATGGGCCGCGATGTGTCCAAGGGTTTGACTTGGTCGAGTAGGTACGGACTCGGCCGAGTTGACTAGTTTGGTACCGAACCGATCGAGTCAAGCCTTGACTCGGCCGGTTCGGTACCAAACTGGTCGGGCGAGTCACTAGAACAACTGAGTCAGACCGGTTTGTTGGCTCGGTTAACTCGATTGAGTTCGAGTCCGAGTCGACCGGTTTTTAATACATTGGGTGGGATCAACTTAAGCAAGCCAAACACCTTGATGAGAAGAAGATCTCATGGAAGCGGTTCAAAGGATATTTTCAAGAGAAATATTTGTCTGAGCATTACTATGAAAGGAAGATGAAGGAGTTCTTTGAACTCAAGCTGGGAAGCATGACAATGGATGAATATGAGAATAGATTCTTTGAATTGTTGAAGTATGTTGGCTTCATCAAGAATGAGAAGGTCAAAGCCAAATATTTTTGAGTGGGTTACCCTCCTTCTATAGTGACAAGATACACTATGATAACCCAAAGACTTTAGGGGAAGCCATAAGGAGAGCAAAGCATCTCTATGAGCATAATAGAGTGAGGCTAGTCTTCCAAAAGACTAGGAATGACAAGATGAAGGGTAAGAAGAAGCAAAGGCAGAAAGGTTTTAAGCTAAGTCACAGGATACATCCAAAACCCCACCTGTGTCGTGTATCCTACGTGTTGGACACGATACGTGAGGACACATGTCTGACACGTGTACAAAACGTGTCTTGTTCACAAGACACGTTCCAAACACGTGTTCGACACTTACCCTCAGCGTGTCCCTAAAATAGGACATGTGTCCTGCACAGAGAAGGACTTGGGCTCATGTTTTCTCATGCAAGTTGGATCTGTGAGGTGTTTTGGTGTGCAACTGAGGGTTATTTTGTCTTACTAATGCTATTTAAAGAGGTCCACACCCCCTCCATTTCACCCACCCTGGTAATTAATGGTAATGTTAAATTCTTAAAGTAAAAGTGGCATTCTCCTTTATCTTTCATTTTCATCCTTTTACTTAAATTTTTAACATTACTATTAATTGTTTCAGGATGTTTGAGAGTGGTTCCAACCTCATTGGACTTCATATGGAGAAAGTAGAATTTTAGGTCCCATTCAAAATTCAACAGACTTAACGATTTTCAGGATTTCAAGATTGGCAGGATTGCAATGTTTCCATTGGATTCTATCATGTATGAGGGTATGGAACTGACATTTAATCAAGAGAACCAAGCCCTTTATGTACCTTGATGTTGGTGGCATTGATTGTTGAACTCTTTTGTCATGACCCCAGTAAAAATGTACCCTTCACTCAAGTATAAGCTCTTCTGTTGAACTCTTCTCTTTGTCGTCGTGTCAGGTGACTTAGTGGTGTATGTACACATCAATCTCCATCTTATATACAAGCAGAGAGAAGAGTGGTTGAAGGGCAAGACAAAGATGTGGGATGTGTTTCCTGATGATATAGGTTTGAACAACAGTGTTGAGTTGGCATTATCCAACTTGGATCTTAATGAACTAGGGCTAGAGCCTGTCACTTTTCATGATGGTATCCTCTTGAGGGGTCATCCTCCACATCAACAAATGCATAGTTTGCATTGGATATAGGGGAGGAGGAGGAGGATGGAGGAGAGAGCAGTGGTAGTGATGCCAATCTTGATGATTATGACATGGAGGACTACTGATAGTCACGACTCATGAGCTATGAGATTCTTCCATCTACGGTTCTAGTATCTATCCTATGGGTATTTTTTTTTTGTGATTGGCATTCCCACCTATAGTATCAGTGACTCTAACTCGGTATCTATCTACATTGTAAGACATTTTGATTTTAATGACTTAATGAGATTGAGAATCCTGCATCTTATGGTTCTAATTTCTTGTGTGTTTAATGTTTGTCATTTGATCATCATTGATGTTACAATGTATTATATTACATGTTTTGTATCATGTAAATCTTTTAGTTTCTAACAAAATATGAATCTTTATGTCTATATTTCATTTTTGTATGTGTAATTTAAAAAAAAAATTCATATATATAATTTATATATATATATATAAACGTGTCCTTTGGTCTGGGGGTCGCCGTGCCCGTGTCAGATACTCGTATTTCCGTGTCCTCCATGTCCCGTGTCCACGTGTCTGGTAACTTAGGTTTTAAGCCATCATTTTTTCAGCAATAACCCCCAATCAAATCATCAAGGTCAATCAAACCAAAATGAGCCCAGGATGGCAGATTCATTTGGAAAAAGGCCAAGGCAACAACCCATGAAATGTCGGGGATGTGATGGAGATCACTTGTATAGGGACTACCCTCACAAAAGAGAAAGATTGAGCACTGTCCACAACATTTAGGAGACTGAAACAGTTGAAGACATGGGAGGAAGCATGCCAAGGATTTATGCAGCCTTGGACAACAAGTAAATAAAGTATCAATCCCCTATGATTGAAGTGGAAGGTAAGATTGATATTCATCCCATAGCAATTTTAATTGATTTTGGAGCTAGCCATAGTTACATAAACTTTAACATTGTTGAAAGATTTCACTTGCAAAGGAGTAAGCATAAGAAATCTTGGTTAGTTCAGTTAGCCATAGGGGCTAAGAGAAAGATCAACGAGTTGGTTAAATATTGTCCAATAGACATGAATGGACTTAGCACAAAGGCAGATGTGAACATCATACCATTGGGTTCATATGACAGTCTAATTGGCATGGATTGGTTGGAGAAACACCGTGTTGTCCTAAACTATTACAACAAGACAATAAGTTGTCTTGATGAGGGAGGGCAATAGGGAAAGATTCAAGGCACTTCGAAAGATGTAGTCGTTAGAGAAATTTCAGCCATGCAACTAAAAAAGAGTTTCAGGAAGGGATGTCAAATTTTTGCAGCTCATATGGAAGAGGCAGCTAGAGATAAAGTGGCAAGCATTGAAGATCATTCAGTCTTGAGGGATTTTGAAGATGTTTTTGTGGAAATCCCAAGATTTCCATCAAACAGAGACATTGATTTCTCCATTGATTTGGTGTCAGGAGTTGCCTTGGTGTCCAAGACACCTTACAGAATGGGCACACCTGAATTGAAAGAGTTGCAGATGCAACTTGAAGAGCTGTTAAAGAAGGGGTATATATGCCCAATCGTGTCACCTTGGGGAGACCTACTTCCTTTTGTGAAGAAGAAAGATGGAACCTTAAGGCTGTGTATTGATTTCAGACAATTTTATAAGGTCACAATAAAGAACAAATATCCTTTGCCAAGGATTGATGATCTTTTTGATCAGCTGAAAGGTGTAAGAATCTTTTCCAAGTTTGACTTGAGATCAGGTTACCATTAAGTGAGGATAAAGGAAAAGGATATCAACAAGACAATGTTCAGAACGAGAGATGGGCATTATGAATTTACAGTAGTGCCATTGGGCTATCAAATGCCCTAACTCTTTTCATGTGCCTAATGAATGGAGTATTCAGGGAATACCTGGACAAGTTTGTAATTGTTTTCTTAGATGACATTCTCATCTACTCTAAGTCTAAGGAGGAGCATGAGCAACATTTAAGAATGGTGCTGCAAGTTTTGAGAGAGCATAAGCTGTATGCCAAACTAAGTAAGTGCATCTTTTATCAAAAGGAGATTCACTACTTGGGCCATATTATTTTTTAGTAGATGGGATAGCTGTTGATTTCGAGAAAATAATGGCCATTAGAGGATGGCCAACGCCAAGAAATGCCACAGAGGTCAGATCATTTATGGGTCTTGCCGGTTATTATCAAAGATTCATAAAAGGATTTTCAAAGATTGCAAGCCCAATCACTTCCTTGCAAAAGAAGAGAGTGAAATTTGAATGGACTTCCAAGTGTGCAAAGAGTTTTCAACAGTTGAAAGATATTTTGACAAGTGCGCCAATCTTAAAGATTGCAGATCTGGATGAAGATTTTATAGTGTGCACGGGTGCATGCAAGGAAGGGCTCGGTGGAGTCCTCAGTTAAAAAGATCATGTGGTATGCTATGAGTCCCGGAAATGAAAGGAGCATGAGAGGAATTATGCTACACATGACTTGGAATTAGCAACCATTGTTCATGCACTAAAAATGTGGAGATATTACCTCATGGGGGGAAGATTTGAACTAAGGATAAACCAGTTACCACTGTGGTCTAAAATATTTGTTTGGACAACCAAACACTAAATGCTAGACAAATTAAATGACTTGAATTTCTAAGTGAATATGACTTTGAAATTAAGCATATAAAGACAGGGAAATTAGGTGGCTGATGCACTCAATAGAAGAGTTCATGAAATGCATATTTCAACCATTAGCATGTTCAAGACATATTTAAAAGACAAAATTTTAGAGATTGCAAATTTAGATCAACAATATTTAAAAATAAAAGAAACATTACAACAAGGTAATTTACATCAGAAAATTAATTATTATGAGATGAAAGAGAATGGAATCCTCATGTACAAAGCGAAAATATATTTGCTAGATTCAGGAGAGATGAAAAATATAGTGCCGAGGGAAATGCACAATGTGCCATATGCTGGGCATCCAGGATATCAGAAAACAATTGCAGATGTAAGAAGCCAATACTTTTGGCCAGGAATGAAGAAAGAAGTGACTAATTACATAGCCGGATGTCTAGAGTGCCTGAAGGTGAAGCAGAGCATAGACATTCGGCGGGGTTGTTACAACCATTGTCCATCCTTGAGTGGAAATGGGAAGTGGTTACCATTGATTTTATTACAAAGTTGCCTAGAACAATGAAGCAGCATGATTCCATCATGGCGGTGGTGGATAAATTAACAAAGGTTGCACATTTTATTCCAGTAAAGACTACACACAATACAACAAATATTACAAAGATCTATATGAAGGAAGTTGCTAGGTTACATGGAGTGGTTAAGGCAATAGTTTTAGACAGAGATCCAAAATTCACATCCAATTTTTGCAAAGGTTTGTTTAGAGGCTTTGGGACAAATTTAAATCTCAGTACAGTGTATCACCCAGAGTCACATGGGCAAACAAAGAGGACTAATAGAATAATTGAAGACATGCTTAGAATGTATGCGATGGACCAACCATCAAAGTGGGAAGACTACATCCACTTAGTAGAATTTACTTACAATAATGGTTATCAAGCCTGATTAAAAATGAGCCCATTTGAAGTGTTGTATGGTAGGAAGTGTAACACACCAGTGAGCTGGGATAACCCAACAGATAGGGATGTCATTGGGCCAGAAAATGATAGGGATGTAATGGAAGAGAAAATGACAAGGATTAGGCAGAATTTAAAGGCTAGCTAAGGCAAGAAGAAAAGTTATGCAAATAAGAACATAGTTTTTAGAGATTTTAAAGTTGGCGAACATGTTTTTCTAAAAGTGAAAGCAAAAAGAAGTTCGATAAGATTGGGTTGCTTCTCAAAGTTGGCAACAAGATATTGTGGGTCTTTTGAAATATCAAAGAAGATAGGGCCAGTTGCATACATGCTATCATTTTATGCATCCATGAGAGTGCATGATGTATTTCATGTATCATTATTAAAGAAATATGTGCCTGACCCTAACCACATTATTGATTGGACTGTAATCCAGGTGGAACACGAAGGGGATTTCTGGGTGGAACTGGTACACATCTTGGACCAGAAAGTCAAAGTGCTTAGGAACAAAGCCATAAGGTTGGTAAAATTTCAATGGACCTGCTACGGTCCTAACGATGCAACATGGGAGCACGAAGAAACTATGTGAGAGGAATACCTGCAATTTTTTGTCAATTTTTAAGAAAATAGAAGCTAAAAATGCAAGACTCAATTTTTGGGCAGCTAGAGTTCTAGAACCACATCTCAGAATTCTTGGTCACCTGCGTTGATAGCCCTGATAAAAGAATGGTGCAACCCAATGGAGTGAAGGCAGTGAAGGGGGTGCATTCCTTGGGTCAATAGGTGGAGAAGAACGAGAGATTTTGGTTGGGACTACTGTTGGAGAAGTAAACAAATTTTAGAATTTTATATTTCTGAATATTATGATATAATTTGTATATGTATTTCGGCATGGTGCTGTGCACCGAGGACGATGCACAATTGTAGGGGAGGGGGAATGTAACATCCCCACTATAATCTCCAATTTAATTAATGTATAATGTAGATATGAATGTGGCTATGGCCAAGCGATGTAATATGCAAAATGTATTTTCTGATTTTAATAAAAATAATGTGATGCCAACAACTGGGAATATGGACAGAGATGGGGGATGATTAATCCACAAGAGAGGGGAATGCTTGGGAGTCTCTAAGAGGGGTCTAAGGGGAAAATGGTTTATGGGTATTAAGCCAAACCCACTTTTCTAAATTTTATTACCATTGGGGATAACTTCTATTTCTGTTTGAGTGTACGAGAGCCCAATCATTGAATACCTGTTAGAGGGTGGGTGTAAAAGTCACATCCCATAGTTATTGGAAGCATGGGGCTGAAGTACAATCAACATTGGGCAGAGTAAGCAGTCAATTGTCTTGGGAAAATAGAGGAAATTCGTATAGGAGAGAACGAATAGTTTTTCACATTTAGTTTTGGCATGAACAACAAGCAGAGAACTAAGAAAAAGAGCATGAGTGTTGGAGCAAGAAGGTCGGGCGAATTTTGGAGCATGCTGGAGTGTTTTTGGAGCGTTTTGGAGCTGAAGACTGAAGAGCCAGGTTGTTAGGCCTGAAGAGTGAACTCTTGTGGGAGTTGCACTATAACAACAAGTGTTGTTGTTGTTGCTGGTAGTTTTCCTGGCAGTGAGTTCCCTTGAGTTCCCAACAGAGAGATTCCTAGTTACCTGTGCCAAAGAGACCCTGATCAATGAATGAGACACTCGATGGACTGAGAGCAATGAAGGGGTACATTCCTTGGGTTGGGTAGGTCAAGAGGAAGAGAGTTGGAGGAAATTCAGGATATCTGTAGGAGAATACCAGCGGGTTGTGGGATATTGAGCTGTGAGTGGACTGTGAGAGGTACCCTTCTTTTGTGGATTCCTAGCCCCATCTCGGGGGTGACTTACTGCTGAGATTTGGAACAACAAGTCTATGGTTGGGTCGAACGTCCTTCCCAAGTCGCTGGTTGCACAAACTTTCTTTTAAAGATAAGTGTTTATCTATTATTTGAGTTTTCTTATGAGTCTTATGGCTGTGCATTTTACCTTGTGTATGAAAATGGTTTTATGTGTTGTTGTAGATAATTTATTAGTTGCATCCATGTTCATGTTGTAGATGCATTTAATTATGGGTATTAAAATCTAGTGAATTCTGTGTATAAGTTGTGGCTGGTAAGCTGCAAGAAATGAATTAGCAGAAAATTTTCTATTTTATGTGTATTTTCCGCATGTAATTTTCCTTGGTTAAGCAGGGGAATGTTACAGAATACAACACATTTTCTCTAGGGGTTGATTTCGATGCTAAGTACCTTGGTGTTTGCAAGCTTTATTGGTGTTCTACCTTGCACTTAGTAGAGCTTTTCATTATTGAGTTTTGACTGATTGATTTCTTTCATTGTTCGACTTCTTACTTGCTTTTGATTACTTTTTCTATGTAATTTAAACAATAGGGTTTGGATACTATCATTGACCTTCTATGCTTTTTTTCCCTTTATATTTCAACTCCATAAGCCATTGGTTAATTTACTTAAGCTATGAAATTACTAAAAAAAACTAAAAGCTATCAATTTACATTAATTGTAGTGCATTTTAGTCATTTTCGACATATAGGATAGGCATATTTAATCCATTAGGAAAGTAAGAAGTTGAACAATGAAAGCAATAACTCAGTCAAAACTCAATAATGAAAAGCTCTGCGAAATGCAAGTTAGACTACCAATAAAGCTTGCAGCCACCAAGGTACTTAGCGTCCAAATCAATCCCTAGAGAAAATGTGTCATAGTTGATGGAGGAAGATTTGTTGGGAGGAAAATGATGAAAAGTCCCTCTGGGGGATAATAGGGAAAATTGAGAACTTGTGTGTATGTTCTCTTTTGACATGTTTTCTTGTGCACACTCTAATTTTGTTGTGTTTGCTTGTTTTAGTTTGGTATTAGAGCCTTGTTTCATATATAACCCTTGTCTTTTTCAAAATTTTCTTTCACCACCAAGTTCATGTCATATCTTTGGTTCTCTTCAAAGTTTGCGTCTATGCTGGATCAATAATTGATACTTTGTAGATTATTCGATTTTTTGGAGATTTGCAACATTTCTTATTGAACACAATTTTATGTTGTTCTACTGTGTGCTTGTATAAGTTTGGATGTATTTTCTACATGTTTATCCACCATCTCCATTTTATTTTGTTGCAAATTCTCTAGTGCAATTTTCTTGGGGCATCATTGCTTTTTATGGTTTCCCATGAGAGAGTAGGATGTTGAAATCACAAGAGAGGGAGGAGGACTGAATGGAACCACCAACAAACCCTAAATGAGCATGCAACATAAGCACATCATAAAGAGAAGAGAAGATGAACCCATGAACAAGAGAAACACAAGATATTGTGCTCGAAGGCTAAAGAATCAATCACTATGAATCAATGTGATGAGTGATACAAATGAGAGCTTGAGTTGTGTATTTATAGACAACTCAAGTGAGGTGTCCCTTCAAGAGGGGGTTATGGGCCTACAAAAGAAGGGCACACGCCCCAAGAGGTTGACTAGGCTAACTTAGTCAAAAACATAAAAAATAAACTAAAGAGGGAACTTAGCCATAAATGACCACATGAAGATTACCGTATCCCAACACTTCCCCTTAATCTTAGCATGGGAACATGATGAAGGATGATAAACTATAGAATGAGTGGGCATATCAAGCTCAATAGAGATATAGCCGTAGCTGAAAATATAAAGGAGAGTGGATTTGAGATGATCTAACTTCAGATACAAGCGTGGATGGGTATATGAAGACCCACCCGTCATCATAGCATTGCTTAACTCTTGAGGAAATGCCATCACTGAACTACTCATCATATGGACACACATGATAATAATCTAGCCATCTGATAAGGAAGTGTTGAAAAGAGTCATAAGTACAAGAGAAAAAAGTGAGTGGGCATACCCAACTTTGTGTAAAATCAACCATAGTTGGAAGAAGAGAGATTGGGTTTATGATTGTTCATGTTTTGGTAGTTGCGGGAGGTATTCCCTCCTGGACAACTTTTCTTAGAGAAGAAGAAGATTCTAAGAAGTCAAAGGAAGACCATTGAACAGTTGAAGAACACCCAGGAAAAGAATAAAGTGAAATATGTTAAAATTTTGGTATGCTTGTTTAACCATAGACAATGTCACATCATTGTCACCCAACCATAGGCATTCACATATGCCACTCCCGAGCACAATAATCTTTTCTTAGATAGAATGATTCTTGCAAGTCCACACTAGAACCAATAGATAAACCCTAACCAGAAACACCACTATTGCAGCAACAATACAATACCAAGAGAATGTACCTCTACTAATGGAAGCGTACCTTTAACAAGAGAAGCGCACAAGAGAGATACTAGAAAGACTGAGAATACTCCACGACAACTGTTGCACTACTCTCTCTAGACTTGCGCCTCCTTCTGCTGCAACTGCAACTCCTTAGACTTGCGCACTAGCTGAGTGAGTGTCCAAATGAGCTAGGCACCTCCTTATTTATACTAGCCTGTCCAAGTGACTTTTCCAGGTGGGGTTGACTTCTCTTTCTGGGGCCTTCTATTTCTTTATTATTATTCTCCTTGGGCTTGTTATCCCCTATCCTAGGGATAACTAAGGAGATTATGTCTCGAGGCCCACAGGTCCTAGACATGGAGTACCGAGAACCATATGACTTGAGCTTGGCCCCGGAGGGCCCATCTTTTCTTCAGTGCGTCCTATCTATCAACAACAACAACATCCATCCCATCGGCCTGATTCTAAAGTAGCAGTGGGTCTTGCTCCATGAGGTAATGAGTCCGAGTTTCATGATATGTGTCACTCTGATTTTCGAAGCATTTGAATATGTGCATTGAACTCTCTTTTGTTTCATGACGTTTGCTTGGAAATTATGCTCTTTAACTTGTTCATACCTGGGGGGGGTGATAGAGCGCCCTAGTAAGCTGGTTCCCTTATGGATGAGTTGCCACTAGGTGGGTCTATGAAAGGTCATCGCTCATTCCTTCCATACTTAACACTTTTCATCATTATCCCTCTCATCTTCCCCTACGTTGGTTCGGGCATTGGGTTTGCCAAGCTAGTAAGGGTTGTACCTTGCCTTGTGGGAAGAGGGGGCTAAAGGCCCAGAGGGTAAAAGTAGCTGGCAAAAGTTAAAAGCCAAAATGAAACCTTGAGATGCTTCGCCCAGRGATTCCCGAGAGAGCAATAAATGGCTTCTCAGTAAGAAAAGGGGACCCGTAAAATAAAATAAAACTCAAGATCTAGTTGGTGGATAGGAGGTCTCATCATGAGCCGACCTATTAGGTCCATGGGCATGTAGCGGTATGACACTGCCATCTATCTGGTCACCAAACCAGGGTAGTGGCTCTTGGTGGCATAGCCAAGAGAAAGGGGATCTCATCACGAGCCAGCCTTATCATTTCCGTGAAGTGCTTGTGGGTAACGCTGTCACCATTGGTCACCACGCCAGGACAATGCCCCCCAACTATTCTCTTGAAAAGAAAAAGAAATAAGGAAAAGAATAAAAGGCATTGAATGGGCTAGGAAACAATGGCATCCATGACAAGGTGCAGCTCGCCCTCTACAGAGGCACCCACAAGTAAGACCTACATTTCCTTGTTATCACGGCACCCCTTGCCCAAACATTCCCTATTCCATTTCATACACTTACATGACCTTGATTGGTCTTCACCTGGGAAACACCCCAAACTTGAGGAGGATTAGCCCAATAGGACATCCTGAGACCCTCTCCAAACCTGGCTTGTTAAACTGCATAGTGTCCTTGAGCATTTGTCTAGGTAAAGGGGGGTTTGATGCACATGTTTGGATAATTTGATTATTAGATGTGATTGACATTGGTACGATCCCTGTGACTTATGAGCCCATGGAGGGCGTACTTATTGTTGCTGCAGGACCATGCCCGATGGACAGGTACATATGGGGAGATGATTAGCTCGGACCTCCATGGGGCTTAAAGCCCACAAGATGGATGCTGTGACCCCAACCAGGGGTAGAGAGACACCAGAGGCTTGCACCAGAGAAAAAGGACGTTCCACCAGAGACACTTTGGCAGACCTGGACCTAGGGGTATCTGGACCTAGGGGTATCTTGCTCTCCCCCCTGAACGTTGGCCTTGGGAGGCCCATGACGTCACCCTTGTGACCCTAGACGTCACCCAACGTCAGATGGACATGATGGAGGTAGTTGTGTGCCAGGTGACACGTGTGGCATCATCCAAAGGCCTTGGAAGGCCTAACGTTTTGCTCATGGAGCCTGACGTCCCACTTATGAGGCCCAACGTCACCCTAGGAGGGCATGTCGTCACCTCTATTGGACATTTTAGGGTTTAATATTTTGAATTTATGTAAAAACTGGATTTTTGATGTAATTTGGCCATGTCGGCCTTTTCTGACCTAATTGTTAATTAGATGTCATTGATATTGTATAAGTAGAGGAAAAGTACCTCATTATTATCATCATCTTTCACTCACACAAGTGTGAGGTCTGAAATTCGACCCTCTTTAAGGGTTATTGGCTGAAATTAAGTGGTGCGCAACTTCTTGGAGAGGCTAATCTTGGTGTATTTTGGCATTTTTTTTCATGGTGGAAAGTCTTCAACCAAGGTTTGTTGCTAGATTATTCTTGATGAAGTAAGTAAATCTGCAATTCTTCATTTTATTTTGAATGGTTATGGCGAATTTGCTTGTTCATATCAAAGATTATGAAATTCCTAGTTTGAAACCCTAGGGGAAAAACATATGTTACTATCTTTTTCCTTATAATTTTCCACCTACTTGAAATTGCTAGAGAACACTTCTTTTGAAGTATACGCTAGAGCCCTACCATTGTAGCACTCTAGTAGCGTTATTTCATTTACTTCATACATTTTACTTCAAATTTAATCTAAGGAAGAAGGAAATCGCTAGGGCCTAAGGTTACTTATTTTCTAGCAATCATTCCTTCCAGGGTTTAGACATTGAGGCCTTAGGTTACTAACACCTCAATCATCTCATCCATCCCTTTAGATTATTTATTATTATTGTTGTTTTCCTCTAAGAGTTGTTGCTGCTAACCTTGACTGCTAACCTTGACTCCATTACCCTAAAAGGCACTAGTCCACTCCTCACAAGTGATTGATTGATCGAACAACTCTTAAACTATTTTCCCTAAGACTTCTACTAACTTCTACTAACTTTAAGCTAGACTAACTCAATAACTAATTTGCTGTTGTTGCCAAAGATTGCTACAACCATCTATAATAGCAGCAAATTCATCCTAAAAGCAAGATTGAACGCTGATTAGACATTACCACAATTGCTTCTGACAACTATTATCATTCTGTCAACCTAAGGCTATTGTTTCTTGTCATTCTTAAGCATTATTGAGGCATAATTGTTGTGGTTGTTGCTAAATATTCATTGCTGTTGTAAATATTTACATTGCTTCAGTTCTATATCAACTTGATTATCTTTCAGAAGTTTATGGTTTCATGAATCATTGACATCATATGGTACTTGCAAATTGCATTTCTTTTCTATTTGTTGTCTTGTTCTGGGCAGGTACACCTAATTTATCTCTTGCTTCATCTCAGTAAAACTTTGGAACTTTTGATCTGGGTGACCTGTGAGAGGGGTGGGACTTTCTTATAGCTTTTACCTTAGCCTCTCAGGTCACTGGGGATGTCTCCCCTGGGGTACTGTGACAAACTCCTAAATAGAAAGAGGTTTCCTATTAAGGTGACAGTGATAGGTCATCCTCCTTGTTACGCCGATCTCACATTCACTTTCCTTGGGCTTTGAGCAAGTACAAATTGTGCGATAACAGGGCCGATTTCTCTTCTAGGGTTTTCACATATCTGTTTAATGGTTCTCTTACTTCCAAAATATTCTATTCTAAGTACAAAGGTTACACTTGGAGGTTAATACCTCTTGCAACTACCAAAACATCAACACTCCCTCTTAGGTATTAATTAAGATGTTCTTCATGTAATGGTCTCAAACATCCATCCATCTCACATGGCATGGGAAAGACTCACATGGTCTTGCAGACTAGTCTACAGGTAACATCACCATAGCCACACAAGCTATCTCATGATCAAATAGATCATATCTCAAGTGGCATGGCCACATAGCATGACCAAACAGATCATGTCACAAGTATCACCATCATAGCCACAT
The DNA here is from genome assembly GCA_009831015.1 of Picea engelmannii. NCBI lineage: Eukaryota > Viridiplantae > Streptophyta > Pinopsida > Pinales > Pinaceae > Picea > Picea engelmannii. The sequence goes on from ML777745.1 coordinate 354,626, forward strand.
AGGCTCTATCATAGTCACACACATACTATTTGATGGTTATGTCACAATCATGCATCTGGGGTCTCATCATCCTTCCGGGCTTTATGTCATCATGGGGCTTCAACTAGTTCGTGCAGAACTAGGCAACTCGCCAGCTCACACATAATCTGGCATCTAGTTCATATAGAACTAGTAAACTCGCCAGCTCACACAGAATCTGGCATCTAGTTCATATAGAACTAGTAAACTCACCAGCTCACACAGAATCTGGCATCTAGTTCATACAGAATTAGTAACCTCGCCAGCTCACAAGAATCTGGCATCTAGTTCATACAGAACCAGTAACCTCTGGTTGGCACACCGAGCAACCGGTCCACAGTGACCAGGCAGATAATCACAAGGATTAGCCGATGTAGTGCACACACACTACCCATCTAGCCCAAGGCTAGGAAACACCTCCAACCACATAGGTTGGCCCTCTAGCTTGAAAAGATGGGAAACTCGCTAGCCCTGAAGGCTCGACATCTGCTGAACTTGTGCGAGGTCACGCTGACTAGTGCCACAGTTAGTAATGTGCATGTAAATGACCATCCGCAGCTGCCACACTCTGCAAGCTACTGCCCCAAGAATCACATATGTGACTCATCACTCCCTCTTATGAGGGACGTCCTTTTGGACCATGCCAAGCTTGTCCCTGAAGTACACAAACTTCATCCTTGACAGAGGCTTGGTCAACACATCTTCTATATGCTCATCTGTAGCGACATACTGGAGCTCTCTTCTGCACCATATCTCTGATATAATGGTACCTGATCTCGATATGCTTGGACTTGTCATGAAACACTGGGTTCTCTAACAACCTCACACTTTGGTTGTCGCACCAGATACACGTCGCCTCTAACTCGAGATCAAACAATCCTGCAAGTAGCTTTCGAAGCCACATTGCTTCGCTACTAGCTGAACACGTTGCTATATATTTTGCCTCAGCCGTATTGAGTGCCACACTAGTTTGCTTCCTGTTGAACCATGAGATCATAGCTGATCCCAAACTAAAGCAACACCCAGATGTACTCTTCCGGTCTGTGACACTACCGGCCTAATTTGAATCAGTATAGCCTTGCAGGCTTTTCTCACGATCTGAAACATATTTGAGTCCATAGTCAATTGTACCTTTCAAGTACCTCAACACATGCTTTGCCACAACCAAGTGAACATGTCTTGGTTCAACCATATACTGACTCAAAGTGTTCACCGCAAAGCATATATTTGGACCGGTGTTCGTCAAATACATCAACGGACCAATCATTTGTCTATACATGGTGGCATCCACTGTCTCTGAAGATGCATCACTCAATAGCTTCAGACTCGTCACCATCGGTGTAGGCATGACTTTACAATCCATGATTCCGAATCTCTTCAGAGTCTCTACAACATATTTTCCTTGGCACAAAAAAATCTCATCCAGTTTCTGCCACACCTCTAGACCCAAAAAGTAATGCATCATACCCATGTATTTCATCTCGAACTCAGATGCAAGCTTTCTCTTGCACTCTGTGATGATCTTCTCGTCCCCTGTTAGAAACAGGTCATCCAATATCAAAGGGCAACCAATCCTAGGCTCATCAAAATAACTGTCTGGCATATCTTGCCTTGGGTGTCTGCTTAAGCCCGTACAAAGCTTTCTTCAATTTGCAGACATGAGACTCCTTCTCATGTATCTTGTGGTTGCTCTATGTACACTTCTTCTGACTACTGGAGCAAGTGTCTCGTCACAATCTTCTCCCTCTTGCTAGGAGATTCCTCTGGCCACAAATTAGACTTTGTACATCTCTACGCCGCCATCAACAATGTGTTTGATCTTGTAGATCAATTTGGAAGTCACCACTGACTTCCCTTCCGGTCTCAAGGCGAAATCCATATCCCAGTCCTTCTGACTTGCTTCCTCCTCTGTCACTGAAAGAAGGGAATCTTCCCAGGAGGTCTCATATCTCCTCGAAGCCTTTGAAGCTCCGATCTAGCCTCCTCAACTCATGGTAGCTATATGTCAGACTGGAAGACGTCTCTCTCTCTCTCATTTGAATATGAGGAGGAATACTTTATGAATGAAAGTCGCTAAGCCACTGACTCTCTCTGAGATCAGGCTTACTCTGAGTCTCCATGCTCCCTCTGAAGATTGACTCCCTCTGAGTCTATATAATCTTTGGAGCCATCTGCTCCCTCTGTATGTGATGATCTCCTCTGAAGTCTAATCTCCTATAAATGGTCCAGGGGAGGCTGCGCCTCCCTACTGGATCGTGATGGCTGACTCCCTTTGAATTCTAGCTCCTTCTGAGTTGGTACTTGGTGTGGTCGCATGCTTCACCACTGGTGGAGCCATTTGCTCCTTCTCATGATATGGCTCATCAATGCTATATATCTTTGCATCTTGCAAAGTGTCACGGGACCATGCTGGTCTTCTTCCTGGTTACTTCAATGATTCTGGGTAGGCCCTTCTGGTTCTACGAGCTCTTCCTGATGATCTGAAGAGTGATCAACTGAACTAGAGGGATCTGTTTGGTCATCTTTGGAGCCTTCTTCTCCTTACGATCAATCTCCATATGAGATACTCTATATCTTGCAAAAGTACCCTTCTTGCCAGAAGGTTTTAACTTCGTCCTCTTTTTCTTCGGTACATTGATGGATACAGTCATGTATACAACTACTTATCTGGATAGTCTGCTCCATGTCTCAAACTGGAGACCATCTAATATGTTGCCTCCTGCAACCGTCACTATGGCTCCCCTCAGATTTATCACCTGTGACCTGCCCAGAACAAGACCAACAACAAGAGCAAAAGTATTTCCAATATAATAGCATTTTCATAAGAACATATCTAAGTTAACGAGAATAAAATACAATTTCATGGTAATCATCATAGCATTACCAAGGTGATCTGCCTGGAAGCAAAACAAGAAATATCTCCTAAAGGAGATGTTAGTTCATCTTGCAAACAAGTACAATAAGCATTTATATCAATAGTACTCACATGCTACCAAGTATTCATTGTATCTAGCAGTAATAAAACCTTTCAAAGATTGTTGTCACAACTATAGTGTTTACTTGTAATGTAGCAATTATCAAACTTGATATGTGCAAATTGGAAACTTATTAATTTAATCAATCAAACTTGGAACCTGGAGTCTTATCTTCAAGAACGAGTGTTGTTTCTTTTCTTCCGAGTCTCCTTCACTCAAGATGACAAGTATTCTCTCCAACTTGTCCCCTGTACTAAGACAATATGCTTTCTTGACAGTATTCTGAGTTAGGGATATAATGCAAATAAAATCTAAAAACTCAACCTTAATCAATCTAATATTTTGACTAAATTCAGCTTATAACTTTAACATTGACCAAAGGTTTGACTTCAACAGATCAAAATACAACTAGATGTTCTTAAGATCACAATAATGCCATAACAACTAGAGGCATATCAAAACAGTCAAACCTGGAGTGCGTTGTTCCTCTGAATGTGTTGGATCTGAGATCCCTTTGGATCTACAATTTTTTCTTGGACAAAAAGATCCCTTCTCCTGCAAACACCCTCAAGATAGTGATACAACTTAAACATATACAAGTACATACCTCCGACAGTAGCGACAAACAATGGTAGGCAACGTCACCATCCGGCAGCAGCAACAAACAATGACGAACCCAAAAATTTGAAAGTGCTCCAACTTGCAAACGAAAGATAGCTGGAGATGTGCTAGGGTAGGGTGCACTAGGACAACTAAAAATTAGACCCAACACTTCACTGAAAGTGCCCAATAAATTTAGGGTTTGCTGCTGCTGCAAAACCAAAAACCCTAACTACCGGAAGAATGGCTAGGGCAAGAATAATTTCAGCATCCTTTCAACGAGTTGCTCAACAAGTTACCAGAAACTTCATTGGACCAGAGGAACTATAACTTGTGCTGCAACTGGTGCTGCCTCATCTTCCACTGGCTCGTCAACTTTGGAAGATTGTAGATCTGATCCAGGGAAAAGATGCGCCTTCCTTAGGCGACCTTAGTGGGTTCAGTAAGTGCTCAATGAGCTTGACAATGGGGGAAAATGAGGATCTTCCTTCCAACGGTTAGACTGTTATGAAGGAAACTAGCTCCGATACCATATTAAAATTTTGGTATGCTCGCTTAACCATAGACAATGTCACATCATTGTCACCCAACCATAGACATTCACATATGCCACCCCCAAGCACAATAACCTTTTCTTAGATAGAATGATTCCGGCAAGTCCACACTAGAACCAACAGATAAACCCTAACCAAAAACACCACTGCAGCAGAAACAACACATTACCAAGAGAACATACCTCTACCAATGGAAGCGTACCTTTACCAAGAGAAGCGCACAAGAGAGATACTAGAAAGACTGAGAATACTCCACGACAACTGTTGCACTACTCTCTCCAGACTTGTGCCTCCTTCCGCTGCAACTACTTAGACTTGCGCACTAGCTAAGTGAGTGTCCAAATGAGCTAGGCGCCTCCTTACTTATACTAGCCTGTCCAAGTGACTTTTCTAGGTGGAGCCGACTTCTCTTTTTGGGGCCTTCTATTTCTTTATTATTATTCTCCTTGGGTCGACTTCTCTTCTAAGGTTTTCACACATTTGTTTAATGGTTCTCTTACTTCTAGAATATTCTATTCTAAGTACAAAGGTTACACTTGGAGGTTAATACCTCTCGCAACTACCAAAACATCAACAAAATAGAAGACCACATAAGAGAAGTCGACCCACAAGAAATAATAATAAAGTGGAAATATAATTTCCAGGAAGAGAAGTCGGCCCTAGACAGGCGCCCAGATTAGTATAAATACAAGTTTGGGTCAGTGCATTTGCACAATTAGGCATTTCTCCTCCTGCAGTGCGCACTAGGCAGTTGTAGCTGAAGTTGCAGTTTCACTATTTCTGGTTTCTGGTTCTCTTGGAGAGTGCGCCCCACTTGCGGAAGGATATTCTTGGTGGTTCTTGGTGATCTCTCTTGTGCGCTACATCTGGAGGAGTTGCACTAAGGTTGTGTGGTGCTGCCCAGTTGCTTCGTGCCAGTTGCAGTTGCAGTTGCTGTTACCAGTTGCCAGTTGTGCCAGTTCTATGGTGTGCTATCTTGCTCTAGTGACGCGACTATTTTGCGCCAGTTTTGTGGTGCTGCTCAGTTGTAACCTGTCAACCCTCGCTAGGGTTTGACAAGAAGAAGATAAGTATTTGTTATCAGGGTTACTTCATTGTTGGTTTGCTCTTGTGATTAGAGCTTGTTCATGGTTGTATTGGAATATTGGAAAGATTCTCTCTAAGAAAAGTTGGCTGGGTTTTTCCTCCATTTGGGGTTTTCCCAGGATAAATCTTTGTGTCCTCTTGTGCTTGTTTATCTGCTGCTGCTTATATATTTTAGTATATGATTATTGAATGTTAAAAGAAGATAAAAAAAAATGCTATGGTAAATCTAATGTTAACGAAACTAATGAAAATCTAAAAATGATGACCCAACTCAATACAAAATGGAACCAATATGTTGAAGGAATGTTGCCACCAAACTACTGATTTGTTGGAGAAAACTATCATTGACCTACTCATCCAATGGAGGTGGGTGAGAAGACATATCCTTGTCATATCGCGTGCCTACTAGGATAGTGCTACTACTGGACTACTCATTTAATGGAGTACTGAAAGAAACAATTGTATAGAAATAGAGAATGTGGCCTTCGATCTGTTTGGCTTCTAGAAAACTCTGTCACTGGCTTGCTCATCCAATGGAGGAGGGTGGGAAGACATATCCTTTCCATACCGCTCATCCGCTGGGAGGGAGGTACTACTAAACTGTCCATTTGAAGAGTTGTCAGAAGAGACATCTTGTATAGGAATGATGAATGCAGCCACTAGTTGGCTCATTTACTCGAACTAATTGTCATTGAATTGCTAATCCAATGAAGGAGGGCGACATGATACATCCCTTCAATACTATGCAGCCACTGGGAGAGTGGTACTAAACTATCCATCTTAGACTCCTGGGGGGATGTTTCCCCACAACCCCTTTTTTGGGAGACGCGACTCCCCAAGGTGGGGGATGAGTCTCCCCGAAAGGGGGACTCCTGGGCGCCCCCCCTAAAAAGGGGGACTTCTGGATGTCCCCCTCGAAGGACTCCTGGGCGTCTCCCCTTGAAAAGGGGAACTTCTGGACGTCCCCCCGAAAGGGGGTCTCTTAGGGGTCCCCCCCACCACACACACGCATATATATATATAAGATAAAAGTTAAAACACAATTAATTTATTAAATTTCAAAAGCTAAATAATTAAAACACAATTAAATTTTAAAAATTAAAACTATAAACAAAATTAAATTTTAAAACACAATTAATAACTTATAAGTTATCACATGCCATCTTATAACTTATATGAGAGTGACTCTGACCCAGAGACAAATAATGACATTCTCTTTGATGCTCCTGATGGCTTCATGCAGGAGATGGATGTAGAGGACTAGTCAATGAAATTAACTCCATGACTGCATGACACTAGATACCGATGACCTCAGACCTTGACTCGTCACTCTTTACTATTTTAAATTTTCGAGTTTGAGTAATTTCAATTTACTATTTCAGACTTTAGTATCTACTATTTAGTATTTTGCTTAGTACTAATTAATTAAATTCTAGAACAATGAATGGTGAATTTAATTTTTAAATCAATATATCAATATTTATTATTTTACTATTTTTGTTTCAATTTTCATTTATGATTTATGAATCAATGTATTTCATCACTGAATTTGAATTTGAATTTTGAATCATGTTTAATAGTTTATATCATTTACAAATTTGAATTTTTTATTTACTAATTTAGTAGTATTTAGTATTTTAGTATTTACTGATGAATTTGCATGGGATAAACATTGAATTGTTATTGTTGAGATTTTATCATTATTCTTTTTATTTTAAAATTTTATATTTTATATTTTTATATTATATATGTGACGTCCCCCTGTCCCCCATTTCCCTAAAATCCCTAAAATTTGGGGGTATTTCCAAATGTCCCCCCTGTGCAGCTCCCCGCACCCGCGTCCCCTCGTCTCGGAGACTTGGTGGAACATTGCTTTTTACTAGCTAGAACTCTAGATTGGCTTCAAATGAATTGCCGAAACAAGGCTATTGGGAGTAAGGACCAGGAGTGAGAAGCGTAATTTTCAAAAAACTTCTGGGAAAGGAGAGTTTCAGGAACATTTTTTTATATAATACATATTTTAATATTTTTTGTTTGTTTGTTAGAAATTCCCGTCACTTGCGGGGTCAACATTTCAACCATTGGCTAAGAAACCACAACCCAGGGGCATCTAAGTTGTCAAAATCACCTGAGGCCCACACTCGGCCTGGACCGCACCAACCCTTAACATGGATGGATTTTTGGGTGTCTCCTCTCGACTAAACACATCGTAAGGGTATTGAACTCGGGTTGCCTAGCAAACGTAACCCACTTAACCGGATGTGCTAGCGGGAATTGACAATACATATTTTAATATATTTTGATGCATATATATTTAAAAAAAACATGCAGAATGTCGAATCAACTGCCTAAAACATAAAAACATAGATTTAACTATTGGTTTAATGATGATCATTAAAACATTGTCGTCAAATGATCAATCATCTAGTAGTTATAACTTATAACATTGTCGTCAAATGATCAATCATCAACCACAACATCAACCTTCAAGTTTCAACATATAAAATTTGTCATCAACAAATTGTAATAGATAACATCAACCACAAAATGGAATAAAGCATCATATTCATTACCAAAGAGCTGTAAGATTAAGTCAACAGTTCAAAGGTAGGTTCAAAGTTCAAACTTAAACTGCTATATAATGTTTACAAAATAAGCCTTAATAAAGTCAAAATACTAAGTTCTAGAGACTACTTCTAAACAAGAAAAAGAAAAATGAGATCTAGTATCTACTAAGCTTTCCTCTTGCCACGAGAAACTTCTAGTTTCTTTTCCTGTGATCTATGAAGAAGAGGAGCAGGAGTAGGTGGAACTGTTCGTGGAACACGACCAACAACTACATGGCCCCCACATTATATTGGATGTTGTGAAGATAAAGACAAAACATCTGCATCTGGAAACTTGGTAGTGGATGGGGGTGGCATGTTTGCTTCATGAATATGATCACCATCATGATCACCCAAAAGTTTAGCTTCCAAGTGCTATAAAATTATGGCTCCATCCTCCAAATTAGCCTTCTCTGGATTGTTGTGCCAAGTCATATATGTTCTATCATTCTTCGCTGCATCACAATAATGAGACAACAACCTCAAGTTGTAGTACACATAAACCAAGCTTTTTGCTTGGTCTACATCCAGTTTGTTTCTCTTTGTGTTGTAATGAAGCTATAGGTGCTCCAACACCTCTTTGCATAAGTAGTGTTAACAACCTATGAAAGCACTCTCACCGCCAATTTATGCAAATGTGTGGTCGAGGACCCATACATGTTCCACCATTCGATAGGATCCAACCTATCTCGATTTTCAATTGTGTGTAAGTTAGCAAAGACTCCATATTTACCGATGTACTTTCTCAATTGGCTTCGTACTTGAGCACACTCCCCTTCATCATGGACCAACTTGTCTAATGCAAGCATGAACCCATTTTGTACCTCTGGATCTGTGTGGCTTTCTCCTAACCCCACCCCCAGGTGTTGGTTGGGCCTGTTATCGCACGGTTTGTAGGAAGGGTTTAGATAGCATGAGTTAAGGCTTAGAACCGGCGTAACAGGAGCTTCCCCACCCACTGTCACCTCGATGGGGGGCTCTTTCTATTTAGGAGGGCTAGTCCAAGGGAGACGCCCCTATGTAATCTGGGTTTGAGAAGGGCTAAGGATAATGGACCAAGTCAAAGAAGTTCCCTTTCACAGATTACTGCCAGGATGAGATAGTCAGAAGGATTCTTCCACTGATGATGCACCTGTTTGCGAGACAAGACAAAGAAAACTAGAATATGTGCTTGCAGTGGGTTAGTACTTCACAATCAATGACTATCTCTATCATATATATGAGCAAATGATCAATGCTATTATTGACGAAGTCAACGATGACTACAAAGAGACAAATGGTTTATATCACTTCTTCAACAAAGCATAAGAGCATTCAACGTTCACAATTAGACCTTGTATTATATCATTAATGCAATAAATATTCCAAATTAGCTCACATACATAAAGTTGCTGCGTCACCTATATTGTTGCTGCTATAGGTATGACGTCAGCCTTAATCAAAGGTCAAAATGAAGACAAAGAGCTCAACGTTTTATCAAATCA
>ML777745.1:400345-411195 GCA_009831015.1 Picea engelmannii
TATAAAACATTGAGCAGAAAGTGGGATGACTGTTTGCTGTCCTAAAACAGCAAAAGAAGACAGCCATACAGTTGAAACTTAGAGCCATACTAAGGTCAAGGACAGACCTTAGATGGCAGCCTCATAGGACCTCAGATAATTTCTACAATTCTTCCTTGAACAGATTTGGAGCAATACATTATCATATGTGCAAGCATACTTTTTTGTACTGTTTGAACCTAAAATGCTTTTTTGCATATTGATTTGTATTTTTTAATCTCTAGTATCTCTTATATTTCTTCTTTCTAGTAACTAAAGAAAAGGTGCAATTCATTAATATTTTGCATAACTTTTTAAACATTCAATTGACTTGTGAGAAGAGAAACTTGGGTTTATTTTCATTTCATAAACCTTGCAAGACTATAGCAAGTATCTGCTATGGAGTATTTCCATTACTTGCTACACTACACAGCTACGTAGAAGATTTGTATTCTCCTGATTTTTTGATGTGGATTTCTGTGCAATAGTTCCTTTTCTACTCCCTGGACTAGCGTATTGATTGATGTTTTCTCGAAATTTTCATGGCTTTCTGTTAGAATGGTTACTCATGACCATACAAATTGTGCAACAGAAGGTATGTAATGTATTGTTCTTTGTGCAGGAGATAATGCCAATGCTGATGCTCCAAGAGGATATCTGTCAAGAAGTATGACATTGGAAGAAGCAACAGATACTGTCTTATTCTGCAGCTCGATTGTGCACGACCTTGTGTATAAGGTTGCAACTACAGCAATGCAGAAGGAACCTCTTCTTGCCACTCCTATCCCTACTGTGACAAGATCAGGGATGTCCCACATGGAGCGTAGGAAAGTCTGCAGGGAGGCTACTGTTCGACGCACATTAAGATACCAAACAATCAAATCAAGGCAAACCATGGCACATCTGCATACCCCATCTAATAGAATAGAAACTACTGTAGAAGATCAACAACCAGTGATGCATGTAAAGGTTGGAGAGAGGAATCGGTCTACAAGGCCAAAAAGGGAAAACCCAAAATGTTGCTGCACTGTACTGTAAGTGTTCTATATCTATCCAGGCTTGCGATTCCTCTATGTGGGTCTCCAGTCTCCTTGCATCTCAGCTCAAGAATGCAGAAAGAATAACAGACAACTCATTCAATGCCCCATGAAAGGTTTGGAGGTTAAGTCACGAGGTGATTCCAGATCATTATGATTTTGTATATAGGTTTTGATTATAGTCCAAGTTGGGCAGATTATGAATGGACATGCGAGTAATTAGCTAAGATCCAAATATTTTGGAATTTACTGTAACTTGTGAGTTTTATCATTGTAAGCTATTACTGTACATTGATTATATGCCTTGATTTTGGAGTTAAATGTATAATACATATTCAGGAATTAAAAAAGAACTTTACTGGTGATATATTGATACTATGCTGTGCTAAGCCGTTTGATGTCCATGAAGATTCAGAATAAAGTTTGAAATCCCTAGCTTGTCTCCCTGTTGCAATTTGGATAACTGGATAATATGTTGGTCCAAAGTTCTGATATTCCCATAAAAATCTTATCTCCTTTTTCCAATATTTTAATTTCAGATATTTTTGAAAGTTTGAAACCACTGATCTCAAAGAAAAATATTTCTAGTTTTGCAAGCTTCTATCATAGGCCTTTAATCAACATAGCACCAAATTTTCCATTCTTTATGTTACAAATTTAATGTACTTTCCAATTGATGAGATTCTTTCCAGAAAACCTGATTTTCCGTTTCTTAAACATATTATGAGATCTCCCAAGAAAAAGTGCAAACAACCAGAGAGTTTGCTTGCCAACTCACATTCTGATTTGTTCTTCCTGATTTGGACTTGCGCTTTCTCAAGTACCCTCAACCATAGTTACAAAATTTGATCGAGAAGGAAAAACTAGATTAGTGCTAAGACGTCTCTTTGGCAGAATCAATGCTCTTCTGTATTATGTCATGTAGGGTGGGCTTTTCCTTTTTCTTTTTTAGAACACAGAACTAGATTTGTATTAGATATAAAATTAAAACATCATAAAATCAATATTTGGATTTAAAATGAACACCCTGAATCTCAATTTACTTGAGGATCTATTACAAAAGAACCAACCATAAACAACCTTTTTCCTACCAACGTCCTATTATTGCCAATCTACAGTGACTGGTATTTATGAACAAAAATATGATAGAAAACAAATATTTCCAATATTGATCACATACTAGACAATTACTAATCCACCTTAAACCTAGGGTGAAAATAAATTGCTAACTTTACATTGGTATTGGAGACTGGAATGTATTCTGATTAGGATTTCTTGTAAGCTTATTGTGCACTGCTTGCAATCTTTAATTCAAAAAGTTTCAATCTTAAATCATCCTACTAATTTCCAATCAGTTCCACAAACAGAAGAATTGGCAAACTGGGAAACATGCAACATCTCTCACTAAATGCTTTCCTGCATTAACTCTCCTATCCTCTTCGCTTGTAGGGTATTTCTTCCACCTTAAGTACAAACCCACATTTATGCTAGATTGCCCCTACTTACCACCGACAAGTAAAATGGATACAAAAGTATTATCACTCGTTACTTTTTGCATCATGGAAGGTAAAGTAAATTGATGTCCAACATTTTCCTATTTAGAAAGTTTAAAATAGTGTGTACACGAAGAGGTTCCTGGCTTAGGGGGACTTCTCTATGGTCAACTAAGTCTAATCGTTTTAGACTCAAGGAGATATATGAAACTTAGTTGTTATCTAATTTGATGTATATGATTAGCAATATTTGAACTTAAATCCGATTAGATACAAATCGATGTGACAAAATGTTGAAAATGTGGGTTACTTCAACTTATGCACAAATTAACAACCTTGCTCAATGAAAAATGTTTTCAGAGATTAAGCACTCACGAAACTCAAATCTGAATCAATTCATCCAAGTGCTTTGTGGCCATAATAACCACTTTGTCAGAGAGTTAACCAAAAGAGAATTGCCACCATAGGTTGAGGCATGTATTAGATTCCAGATTATGAATTTAATTAGTAAGTGCTAAAAAAGGTGCGCGAATGCTTATAAACCAATGTTTACACCAACAAATTGAGTAGAGTAATGATCATGTAAGATTATATACCACAAGAATTAATTCCTTTATCATTCCAAAAAGTTAAGCGCTGAAAATTCCTTGTATGAATTAATGTTGTTAAATACTCAAATATGAGTAATTATGCATCAAAATTCATATCAACCAGCCATTTAAAACAATTAGGCATGATAGATGGATTTGCCAAAAGGAAATAGCTGTTCAATCACAAATCTGAAATGACTTTCTACAGATTATTTTTCAGATTTAAACCTTTATTTATTATATGATCCAATCAGCCGTGTAGACAAATCTGAAATGATTTTCTACAGATTATTTTTCAGATTTAAACCTTTATTTATTATATGATCCAATCAGCCGTGTAGAGTGCATTTTATTACCAAAATTCACTTAGCCATCATATCACACCACAAAGCTAAAATGCTCATTCAATCTTGAATCATAAAATCCAGTGAAACTCGCTCCAATGAATGAAACATTAGACCTTATATCTGTTTGAGATGCCAAGTGCTAAATTCCAGATTTAAGCTAATTTGTTAATAGTTTTTATTTTTTGAATGAGGAAGTTAAAATTTTAAGCTAGCACAAGAATTAATCATTTAACCATGAAATTGAAAAGTTTGCTCTGGAGGTTCAGAAACATGAATATGATTTAAAATTATTTTCTTGGTGCAAATTTTAACGTCGAAAAAATTATGATACCACAAGGTTCATATGAAACTTAAATACATCCACAGGTCGATTTGATTTAATGAGTACCTAGATCTATGATGATAAATTTAACTTGAAAGAGCAAAATAATGGAAGATGTGAGTTAGATAAACCATGAATTGCTCTTTAAATGTTAGAATGTTTATTAGATATGCATTTTAAGAGCCTTAACTTGATGGATTTCAGATCTAATTAAATCACCTGTTGAGAAAATTAAAAACTAGCAAGCGAAAGGGGTTAGAATTTGAGCACATTTTTCAGATTTAAGCTATGAAAACTACATATTTTCTCAAATCACAAGTCGATCTACCAAATACATGATCAAATGCACAGAATGACTCGTTCACAAATATTATTTAAAGGTACCTATGAGGAAAAAATTTCAGATTTGCAAAGAACATAAAATGAAAGAGAAAATTAAAAATTTGTGGGTTGGAAAAATGAAGACTAGCATCTAATTCCACTTGGGTTATGGAGTCAGCCTTGATCTCAAGTAAGGGCTTGTTCTTTGTGAATATTTGAGGTTTGTAATCAATCAAGTTGATGTGCACTACAAAAACCTCAATGTAACAATTAAAAACTTGCAACCCTATGGGAAATAGTCCTTTAAATATTTACTTTCTAAAATAACAACTAAGGTGTCCTCTATTAAGATTTAATTACAAAGAAAAAGAATCCTAGATGCCTATTGTCTAATGTATAAATTTTAAAAATAAATGACACAAAGGAAAATGATGAGAAATAATCTTATCGCCTTAATCCCCTCCAATGTAGAATATGAGTTATGATGTGGCCTTATGTCGTCATCCTCCATAAGCATGCAAGAAAATAAGAGCTAGTAGTGCGCCTAGGACAAGGACTCCTCAAGAGAGGTGCAATAATTTTTTTCACAAACTTAGATCAAGAGTTAAACAAGCTTTATGCCAATAATCTCCAACAACAATACAATGAGGAAGATGTTCTTTTTATATATGAAGCGCTCAACAACCTCAAAATGAAATATTACTAAATGTCTAATTAACTATCCTCAAAATTCTAAATCCTCCAATTAACAAAAGAGGATGAGATCAACAAAAATAAAATAAAAAATGATGGACTAAATCCCACATGTACAACAAAATAAGATAGACATCTCAACCAAGTGGATGCCCTTCTCAAAATAGTAAGTAGATGTGGTCAAATCATAACTAATTTTCTCGTTGGGGAGGTCAACCTAGTTATCATCTAACAAACTCTCCTCAAAACAATTAAAAGATCACTTCACACATGTGAATACGGTCCAAGGAAGAAGTGTGCCCCCTCAAAATGCTCCAACTACCTCAACAACGCACACATGTGAGAGAAAGGGGCTCAAGGAATGAGGTGTGCCCCCAAGAAATGCTCCAACAACTTGTAACCAATTCTCATACATGCCAATGAATGAGGGTGCTTTCCAAGAAGTGGTCCAATGTGCTGTAACAACCTCTAACTAACACAACTAACCTTACACGTGTGAGTGGATGTGCTAGGAAAGTGTATGCTCCTCAATAAATGTGCCATAACAACCCTCACACGTTGAAAATGTGCCAAGGATAAGGTGTGCTCTACAAAGATGCTCCATGTCCCTCATGAATGATGTTAAGTGGATAAGCAAGTGACACGTGTGAGCTAAGATGACGTTTCCCTGATCTAGAAGCAAGGCACCCTCATGAGGAAGGCTAACATATGCAACTGATGATATGAAAACTGTCATGCTGCCCAATGTAGATGTCACAACTCCCAAGGTAGGTACAAGTATCTCGACGCAAATACATGTATCCCAATGCAAAAACATGGATCCCAATGTGGATACACGGATACCAATGTAGTGTCATAGATCCCAATGAAAGCACACAAATATCGAGGCAAGTGTCATAGATACCAAGGCATAGATGTAATTCCCAATGCAAGGCATCCACTTATAGTGATGAATCATGCTTCGATATACATATCATTAAGTGGTAAACATCAAGTGACATCTAATTTTCAACAACTCATTTAATTATACATTTGTTAAGTTCAACCATGGTGGGGACAATATTAACCTCTATTACATGTGGCAACTCCTAAGACCAAGATGTATACTTCGTGAATTGACTCTCATAGTTACACACAAGGTCTTTAAAGATGTTCATCCACATGAGTGCCTTTAAAGATGATGAAGCGCTTAGCATTGAGTTACCTTTGTTGGCACTGTTACTACCATTTTTTTGCCTTTTTTTCTTTTCTTTCTTTTGGTTTGTTTTCTTTAGATATGCAGTGTTAAGAACATGAATTTGGCATTGGCCTCATAGCGAGGTGGCTTAACTTAAGCTTTGTTATTTGAATTTTTAATTTTAGCTGCTTTATCCTCAAGATTATACCTCTTAAGATGAGGCTTTCCTCATGGGACTATTAAAGATAGACCTTGATGTATGGCATATGACAAGACAACCACAAGCAAGAATATGATGAATGTGTATGGTGTGAATGGGAAGATGTAAGGGTGTATAAAATGGACAGGGGATATGGACACACTACACCTACCTAGGTCATACAACTTGATTCAAAAGATTACGACACTTGTCTAAAGGCTAATTATAACTCACCATGGTATTCCTAAGCAAAAGATAAGAATTTAGAGTGTTATGATACATTATTAGATGACACCGAAATTCACTACGTTCATGGACAATATAGGAAAGAATAACTTCACATATAAGCACAAACCAATGCACCAAGTAACCATAGTACGAAGCAGAAGAAAACAACTAAACCAATAGGTGCTATCATCATGTGTACCATCTACATGTGCAATTGTCAATGTAAATGTGTGCAAGGTGTCTAGTGAGAAGCTGATGTACCATCATGGAGTCTATTGGGAATGTACACTATGAAATGAACCCATTGTGTATCAAAAGTCAATGAAGGACGTCATCAATATGTGCTCTGAATGATCAAACACGAGTGCTCAAATCGAATGTGAATTGGAACATCATGCCATTGGTAGAGTGGTGATGGTACTTGTTTCCCATATGTGATCACAATCTCTTCATACCATATGAGGGGGTGACATTCAACTCCAACTTGGGGACATGTGCTCTTGGAAGAAGAGTTCGTGAGAACTCCAGAATATCGATCAAACTTGTAACCCACATCCAACATCTAATGCTTGGAAAACGAATATTAATAATACATAAGGTAGGGTGAAATCATCCCCTTGGTCCACCATGAAATAAAACCAAATGTAAATGTAGGAAAAAAATAATCTAATTAAAACCAATGCATGAATATTAACAACTACTTTAAAGAAAGAAAGAAAAGCATGGAACATAAAACACTATTAATCTAAATGCTCAAAGGAGCTTTATTATTTCCCAATCCTACAGAGTTAACTTAGCACTAAATGTGTTTGGTGAAATCATAAAGGTAATGCAACCATTTGGTTAGATCATCATGACTTTTTCCCTTGTGTATGGTTATGAACCAAAACATGAAAACATCAAAGAGTAGATATGCATAAGCTAGAATCTTCATGGGTGTTTGGTTGAAATATCAAATGTCATCACGAGGATAGTCCACAACATTATACACATTCCCAAGAGTGCATGTACCCCTGCAACAATCTCCTATCCAATGTTGGATAGTGCTAAAATAGTCCTCTTGAGGATATGGTACCATATGTTGCCCCAAATATGCAATAACTCCTTCACACTTGTCCCTTGCATAGAGAGGAAGCCAATTCTTGAGAAATTCCTTGACATTTTTTGAAAGTGATGAGATTTTTCTTCTACTAAGTTTTTTGTACCAAGTAAAAATTTCATCTTCAAGAAAATCCATGAAAATTATGAACGTTTTCATTTTGACCAATGTTACACTTATCACGATATTATCGTGACAATATCGCCAAAACTAACCTCGGCGATAATATCGCCTGAAATAATCACGATAATTTCGATAATTTGAATTTATCGCGATAAATTGGGTAATTATCGTGACAAATTGGAAATTATCGTCCTGTTTGTATCAATATCACCTTATTAACCAGAATCTTGGTCTTTTAACCCTCATTTTGAAAAAGTGAGTTTTGCCTCACATAGTTTGACCAAAAATGTTGGCAACTAATAGTATGTTAAATTCTTAAAGTAAAAGGATAAAAAGGAAAGACAAAGGAAATGTCAACAAGGAAAGACAAAGGAAATGTCAACTTTTACTTAAATTTTTAACATTACCATTAATTGTTTCAGGATGTTTGAGAGTGGTTCCAAAATCATTGGACTTCATATGGAGAAAGTAGAATTTCATATCCTATTCAAAATTCAATAGACTTAAGAGTTTTCAGGATTTCATGATTGGTAGTGTTATCCCCTATCCTAGGGATAACTAAGGAGAATATGTATCGAGGCCCACAGGTCCTAGACATGGAGTACCGAGAGCCATATTGGCTTGAGCCTGGCCCTGGAGGGCCCATCCTTCTTCTTCAGTGCCTCCATTTTGTCAGCAACAACATCATCCATCCCATCCGACCTGGTTTTGAAGTTGCAGTGGGTCTTTCTCCATGAGGTAATGAGTCCGGGTATCATGGTATGTGTCACTCTGATTCTCAAAGTATTTGAATATGTGCATTCAATTCTCTTTTGCTTCATGACATGTGCTTGTACTTTATTCCTTTTGACTTGTCCATACCTGGGGGGGATGACAGAATGCCCTAGCAAGTCGGTTCCCTTAGGAGTGAGTTTCCACTGGGTGTGTTATCAATCCAAGAGTCACTCCCAGACTGCAAATTAGAGTAAGCTTGGTAACATAGAAATGCAAATGGATTAAAATAGTTTGAATAGGTGGGTCAACAAGAGAAGAGTAAAAATGAGGGCATCAAACTGCTGCAAATACATTCCATTGGGCATGGAGTCATAACATCCTACAGATCAAAGGCAATCAAGTTGCCTACCAGACAAAAGGCTTATGCAAATATGGATAGAAGAATAGAAGGTAAACAAAGAGAAGAATAACCACATAACAAATATCCTTTCTGTAATATAGATTGAATAGTGATTGAACAATAAACTGTGATTAACAAGCAATTACCACAAATCCTTTGCAGCTCATGAATTCATTAACCAAAGGCAGCTTTTGATCTTCAAAATCTGTAAATATTATTCAAGAAAGATGAAAAGATAGAATGATAACAAGATAGAATGATAACAAAGAACACAAAGTCTGATAAGAAACTCTCATGAATCTGTAATGACATAAATGCTAATTACAACAGGCCCTCAGTCTTACAATTGAGCAAATAAATTGCTCCTCTAGCTCTCTCCCCTCTTGGATCATGAATCCAACCCCTTTTCCTCAAGAGATCTCCTTCCTTAAATAGAAAATAGCATCCAAATAACCTTAGGAGGTTGAGTCCCATCTCCTTCATTGGATTCTAAGCCTTGGAGATAGGTGGCAACAATCAAAGAGACAAAAATCCAACAAACTGCTAATTTTCAGGAATTTGTTGGAAGTCATTAATAAAATTTCTCCACCTCATTGCATGAGGCATTTGATGGAGCTAAATATTAGGTGTAGGTGTCCCTTGACATATAACTAATCCTTCAGAAGTCATTCGAACCCTCCTTGACATGTGGAAACCTCCCAACAAGGCGAATATCAAAACCGTGACCGCTACAGGAAATTAGGCAGTGCCGCTGTAAAACAGTTGGGTAGCGCCACTTCTATGTCTAATATCTCTCAAAACATAACATATTTTGAAAAAATGAGAGAGGTTTTTGTTATTTGGCATTTTATGAACAAAAACCTCCTCCAGTTTTCAAAAATACCTTTTCGATTGTTCAGAATACAAGTTTCAAGTTAGTCACTAAAAACTGGTAAAATAACTCTGCACAATTCGTTTTCTGCCAGAAATATTAGGTAGCGCCTGTAGGTAGCGCCACTTATGCTGTGCCTATGTGTAGGTTTAGGTAGCAATTTCAAAACGCAGTGCCTTCAATCTTGAACGTGTGCAGAGAAGTTGGTGGTCTTTTATAATGTCGAATCCATTGTGTTTAGGTGTCTTGGCAGTATAATAGGTTGTGCACTTTACCATTGAGGGAGTTAACACTTTAGCAAAAACCCAAAAATCTGATAGTTAGGCCTCTTCTAGCTGCAAATTCTTGTGCTAACATAGGCTCCATGGGGGATAGAGTCCTTCCTGTGAGGCTCTAAGAAATCTTGTAGTTTCAGTGCCTTATCCTAGGGTTGCTCCCAACCTTTAACCTTTGCAATCTGCTTTGATTTGTGACCTTCAACTGAAACTAAATGAAAATGGAAACTGAAACGGACAAAAATGATGAAAATGATGCTTGTTCAACAAGCTTATTGCACACATCTACTCTAATTATTGGGAAAATGAAGCATTCAAGTTACATGAAACAACCAATGAAGCCATTTCATCATTTTTTCAACTGTTTGAAGCTTTGAAATGTGCTTCCTTAAGCACCAGAGATAATTCTTACTTGAAGGCACGTCAAAGAAACATTTGGCAATACACTTTCCATTGAAGAAATCCATGACCCTAGGCCCACTTTCTGCTTGCAGACAGGATGCAAATGGATCCTGAAAAACATCATCAATACTTGCCCCTGCGACATTGCTTTGTGTAAAAAGGAAAAGTATTGCATTAGGTCCTTCCTCCACTGTGCTTGGTTGTTGTATGGCTTGCTTATTTTCCGATTCATCCTCAATGCATATGGCCTTGGTCCACTCCTGGTCATGAGGTGTATTAGGAAAAAGGCTTTGTGATACTTGTCTTCCTTTAATTTCAACCTTTACCATCTGATCACATGGCATTTGATCTTGGTTGCTTGATGAAACTGAGCTTGTGTCTTCAAGCGGAATAGGGGGTTGATTGAAATATCCCTGATCCGGATGATCAAGATATTTGCTGCAAATCTGATACACTGGGGGTTTCTGGATGCGTTTTAGGGTTTGATGTAGATTGTCTTGTTTAAAGTGTTTGCATGTCAGTTATTATTGTTGCATGTAAG
>ML777745.1:420888-432145 GCA_009831015.1 Picea engelmannii
CTTCAGATTTCTTCTTGAGGAAATATATCCAAGTTTTCCTCGAGAAGTCATCTATAAATGAGACATAGTACATAGATTTTCCCAATGATGGGACCGACACAGGTCCAAAAACATCACTGTGAACTAGTTGTAAAATTCCTTCTACCCTCGTTGCACCAGAGAAGAATCTTACCCGATTCTGCTTCCCATATAGACAATGTTCACATAAATCAAAATCCAGAGAGCAGTTAGAGATACCTTCAACCATACCTTTACTGTGTGGTAGTCGAAGACCCTTCTCTCCGATATGCCCCAGTCTTTGATGCCACAACATAACCTTTTCTCCACAGACTGTAGGAGTTCTTTCTTCTTCAACTCCAATATCAGGAACAATGGAGCTATTACACCCATCACTAATAGTGCTTCCTAGTAGCTTATACAGTGTTCCAAACCGAACTCCCTTCATCAACACCATTGCTCCTCAAACCATCTTGCAAGTTCCCTTTTCAAAAATTGTTTTTACCCTTGCATCTTCCATTTTGCTTACAGAAATCAAATTTCTGGCCATACCTAGGATGTGTAGAACACCATGCAGTGTTCTAATCCTTCCATCTATGAGTCTCAACTTGACCCTTCCTCTTCATATGATTCTGGTTGTCGAATCATTACCTAAGAAAACATTACCTCCATCATACTTTTCATATTCGTAGAACCACTCCCTGTGGCGAGTCATATGAAAGGATGCACCAGAGTCAATCAACCATGCCTCATGATCTGCATATGTGCTTGAAGAGGCCAAGTACACATCCCCTCCTTCCTTGGAGGTCTTTTCTTCTATAGAAGAAGATTCTTTAGATCCCTTCTTTTTCTCAACTTTGGATCTACACTGCTTCTTGTAGTGCCCTTCTTTTCCACACCTCCAACATACCCTTACAAACTTTCCAAGAGATTTAGATCTACCTTTAGATTTAGATCTCCCACTTGAGAAATAATATCTATTTCTTTCCTAGGAACGTCCTCTTGCAAATAATGCGTCTGTGCTATGTCCTTCCATATTCTTTCGTCTCATCTCCTACGACAACAAGGATGAGACCACTTCTTCAAACTTCAAACAAGTTGTATTACTACCTATGGCCACAACCAGACTATTCCACGAGTCTGGTAAAGAACACAACAAACTGATACATTTATCTTCATCTGAAATTTTAATCTCAACAGAGACTAACTGACTTACCACAGTATTGAAGGCGTTCAAATGCTCTACCACCGAGTCTCCATCTCTCATCCTCAAGTTATATAGCTTCTTTCTTAGGAATAGTTTATTTACCAGGGACTTAGACTGATACACCTTCCCCAACTTTTCCCATAAATCCTTGGCTGTACCTTCCTCTGACACATTCAGTAATACTGAATCGGAGAGACATAGTCAGATTGTGCTCTTTGCCTTTCGATCCATCTTTTTCTAGTCATCTGTAGAAGTTCTTGTAGGTGCAGTACCTGGATCTACCATGATCCACTGATCTCTGTCCACCAAAAGATCTTCCATCTTGAGCTTCCATAGCTCAAAGCTTTTCTGATTAAACTTCTCGATCTCCATCTTCGAATTGATTGCCATTTCTTTTCACCTGAAAAACAATACCGCAGATCTCCCACTGTAACAAGGCTTATCACAGTCCCGAGCCAAGCCCTTAACCACATAGGCGTCCCCCTGAAGCCAATAAATCTCTGATACCAAATGTAAATTCTATCCTTGTACAATGTCTACTATAAACATATATTCAGAAAAGAACAGAAAAGATACAATGGCAAATACAAACATTACACAGAGATTTTTCCCCTGGAAACCCAAACCGGGAAAACCAACATATATTATATTCATTCATTGTGTTACATTGTTTACAATACAATATACATATAGGATCCAACGACATCCAAAACCCTAACCCAATGACCTGGATTAGTCCAAAACCCTAATTCCTTAACCGGAAATAGAAAACCATCGGCAAAAACCATGTGTTGAAAAAACCACCTAAATACATGACATGTTTCCCGAGGCAGAATATAACACATACCCAAAAAGAATAACCACATAACAAATATCCTTTCTGTAATATAGATTGAAGAGTGATTGAACAATAAACTATGATTAACAAGCAATTACCACGAATCCTTTGCAGCTCATGAATTCATTAACCAAAGGCAGCTTTTGATCTTCAAAATCTGTAAATATTATTCAAGCAAGATGACAAGATAGAATGTTAACAAACAACACGAAGTTTGATAAGAAAATCTCATGAATCTCTAATGGTAGAAATGCTAATTACAACAGGCCCTTAGGCTTACAATTGAGCAAATAAACTGCTCCTCTAGCTCTCTCCCCTCTTGGATCATGAATCCAACCCCTTTTCCTCGAGAGATCTCCTTCCTTAAATAGAAAATAGCATCCAACTAACCTTATGAGGTCTAATCCCATCTCCTTCATTGGATTCTAAGCCTTGGAGATAGGTGGAAACAATCAAAGAGACAAAAATCCAACAAACTACTAATTTTCATAAATTTGTTGGAAGTCATTAATAAAATTTCTCCACCTCATTGGATGAGGCCTTTGCTGGAGATAAATCTTAAGTGCAGGTGTCCCTTGACATCTAAATGATCCTTGAGAAGTCATTCAAATCCTCCTTGACATGTGGCAACCTCCCAACAAGGCAAATATCAAAACCGTGACCGCTACAGGAAATTAGGCAGCGCCGCCATAAAACAGTTGGGTAGCGCCACTTCTATGTATAATATATCTCAAACCATAACAAATTTTGAAAAACTGAGAGAGGTTTTTGTTATTTGGCATGTTATGAACAAAAACCTCCTCCATTTTTCAAAAGTACCTTTTCAGTTGCTCAAAATCAAGTTTCAAGTTAGTCACTAAAAACTGATAAAATAACTCTGCATAATTCGTTTTCTGCCAGAAATATTAGGTAGCGCCACTTATGCTGCGCCTGTGTGCAGGTTTAGGTAGCAATGTCAAAACACAATGCCTTCAATCTTGAACGTGTGCAGAGCAGTTGGTGGTCTTTTATAATGTTGAACCCATTGTGTTTAGGTGTCTTGGCAGTATAGTAGGTTTGTGCACTTTACCACTGAGGGAGTTAACACTTTAGCAAAAACCCATAACTTTGATAATTAGGCCTCTTCTAGTTGCAAATTATTGTGCTAATAGGGTGGGTTTATGAAAGGTCATCATTCATTCCTTTCATACTTATCACTTTTCATCATATTCCCTCTCATCTATCCCCTACATTAGTTCGAGCATTGGGTTTGCCAAGCTAGTAAGGGTTGTACCTTGCCTTGTGGGAAGAAGGGGCTAAAGGCCCAGAGAGTAAAAGTAGTTGGAAAAAGTTAAAAGCCAAAAGATGCTTCACCCAGGGATACCTGACAAAGCAATAAAAGGATTCTCAACAAGAAAATAAGGGACCCATAAAAAAGATAAAACTCAATACCTAGTTGGTGGATAGGGGGTCTCATCACGAGCCAACCTATTAGGTCCATGGGCATGTAGCGGTATGACACTACTATTCATCTGGTCATCATGCCAGGGTAGTGGCTCTTGGTGGCATAGCCAAGAGAAATTGGGTCTCATCACGAGCCAACCTATTAGGTCCATGGGCATGTAGCGGTATGACACTACTATTCATTTGGTCAGAACGCTAGGGTAGTGGCTCTTGGTGGCATAGCCAAGAGAAAGGGGGTCTCATGACGTGCCAACCTTCTCATCTCCATGAAATGCTTGTGGGTAATGCTGTCACCACTAGTCACCATGCCAGGGAAGTGTCCCCCAACTATTCTCTTGAAAGAAAAAACAATAAGATAAAAAGTAAAAAGGCATTGAATGGGATATGAAACAATTGCATCCATGACAAGGTGCAACTCACCCTCTTCAGAGGAACCCACATGTAAGACCTACATTTCTTTGTCATCATTGCACCCCTTTCTCAAACATCCCTACACCATCTCATGCACTTACATGACCTAGATTGGTATTCACCTGGAAACACCCCACACCTAAGGAGAATTGGCCCAATAGGACATCCTGGAACCCTCTCCAAACCTGGCTTGTAGAATAACATAACGTCTTTGAGAACTTGTCTGGGAAAAGGGGGGGTTTTATGCACATTGTTGGGTAACTTGATTATTAGATGTGATTGACATTGCTATGATCTCTGTGACTTATGAGCCCATGGAGGGCGTACTTTTTGTTTCTGCAGGACCACGCCCGATGGATAGGTACATATGGAGAGATTATTAGCTCAGACCTCCATAGGGATAAAATCCCACTAGATGGATGCTGAAACCCCAGCCAGGGGCAGACATATACCAGAGTCTTACACCGGAGAGAGAGGAGGACGTTCCACCAGAGACACCTTGGTAGGCCTGGACCCAGGGGGTCTTTCCTTTCCCCTTGAACGTTGGCCTTGGGAGGTGCATGACGTCACCCTTGTGACCCTTGATGTCACCCAATGTCAGATGGACATGATGGAGGCAGTTGTGTGCCAAGTGGCACGTGTGGCATGATCCGGAGGCCTTGGAAGGCCTAACATTTTGCTCCTGGAGGCCAACGTCTCACTTAGGAGGCCCAACGTCACCCCAGAAGGGCATGACGTCACCCCTTTTGCATATTTTAGGATTTAATTTGTCAATTTTATGTTAAAAAAAAATGGATTTTTGATGTAACTGGCCATGTAGGCCTTTTTTGATCTAATTTGTAATTAAAGGTCATTTGAATTGTATAAATAAGGGAATAATCCCTTGTATTTTTTCATCATCTTTCACTCACACAAGTGTGAGGTCTGAAATTCAGCGTCTTTAAGGCTTATTGGCTTAAATTAAGTGGTGCACAACTCTTGGAGGAGGCTTCTTTTGGTGATTTTTTGGCATTTTCTTGGTGGAAAGTCTTCAACTAGGGCATGTTACTAGATTATTCTTGGTGTATGTAAGTGAAAATCTGCAATTGTTCTTTCTTTGAATGGTTATGGTATCTTTTACTTTGCATTTACTAAGATTATGAAATTGCTAGTGTAAACCCTAGGAGATTAAGCACATGTTATTGTCCTTCTCGCAATAGCTATCTACCTACTTGATTTTGCTAGAAGACATCTCCTTTGAAGCATGTGCTAGAGCCCTACCTTTGTAGCACTCTAACACCATTGCTTCATCAAGCTTTTATTTATCTCAAGATTGAGCTAAAGAAGAAGGAAAACCGCTAGGGCCTAGGGTTACCTACTTCATAGTAGCCATTTTCCTTCTAGGGTTTGATGATTGAGGCCTTGGGTTACCAACACCTCAACCATCCTCCCTCTTGTCTTTAGTTCACATATTATCATTTGTTTCCTTCAAGATTGCTGCTGCAAAAAGTGACTCCATTAACCCTAAAGACACTGGTTTATACCTGACATTTGATTGATTGATGAAAACAACCCTCAAACCATCTACCTCAAGCTCTTTGCTAACTATTCCTAACCCTAGATTATACTAACTTACTAACATTCTTGCCGCTGTTACAAAATTAAGCTACAACCATATATTACAGAAATAAAAGCTCCTAAAAGCAAGTGTTAAAGTTGATTATTACATTGCCTTCTTAGCTTCTGACAAGTGCTAGCATATTGCTAATTCTAGGTTACCATTTTGGGTTATTTTTGAAGCTTGTTTAAGGCATAATTGTGAAGCTATCATAATATATACATTGCTGTTATAAATTTCTGTTTGCTTCATCTTGCATATCAACTCATTGCTTTATTTGAAAGTCCAAGGTTTTACGAAGCACTAATATCAATTGTTACTTGCAAATAATGTTTTCTTGTTGTCTTGTTTTGGGCAAGTACACTCAAACAAATCTTTGCTTCATCTTGTCAAACCTTTGGGACTTTCTGATCAGTGCGACTTGTGAGAGAGGAAGAGATTTTATTGATACCATTACTTTTTCCTTCTCAAACCCCTAGGTCACCGGGGACGTCTCCCCCGGGCCTTCAGCCGTAAAGAGAAAGAGGTGTCTTATTTAGGTGACAATGATAGGACAACCTCCTGTTATGCCAATTTACTATTCACTTGCCTTTGGCTTTTGGGAAAGTACAAATTGTGCGATAACATGTAGGATTGCAACATTTTTATTGGATTCTATCATGTATGAGGGTATGAGATTAGCATTTAATCAAGAGCACTAAGCCCTTTATGTACCTTGATGTTGGTGGTGTTGATTGTTGAACTCTTCTGTCATGGCCTTAGCAAAAATGTACCCTTCACTTAAACGAAAATCATTGATTTAGCATGTTAAGATTTTTCTACCATATTATAAGGCTTGGATTAGCCGGTTTCATAAAAATAGGGTAGTGTTGACTGATGTCCCTAGAGGATCGAGGTAGAGGCAAAGGTTAAACAAGAGGCAAAGGGTGATACTAATGATGAGGATCCCAATATAAACGATGGTGGAGAATTGTTTGTCATTTAAATGATCTTGCTCATTTAGTCATAATGCTTTCTTTCGAAATTTCAATAATTTTTTGGAATCATGGTTTGGAGTGTTTAAAATATAACTTTTTCATTAAAATTGAAATATTTTTTTGTGTTTTTTAGTAAACCAAGTCATTGAAATCATATCGGTCCGAGTCAATCTGAGTCTAAGTCCAAGTTTTAAAACATTGGTTTGAGCTTTGAGGATACTGTGACCATTTTCCATCAAGCAAACAAGGGAAAATCCGTTGTTTTCATTTCCATGATTCATCTCATAATACCATTTATTTTTGTTTGGATGTGACTTTGTATTATCCTGTCAGGACTTATGATTCAAGGGCAAATATCATATTTTAGTATCGATGTCTGATGTACTATTTGACATCTTATATATAATTTTTGTTATCATATTTATGTAACAATGTGTTTGTTTGATGTTGATGATGCTTTATGAGTTTAAAAAATTGAAAAAAAATATCATTTTTGTATTTTTTCAAGTTTCTCAAAAATTTCCGATATTTTCCCTGATATTGTCGATAATTTCAATTTTGGGCCCCTGGCGATAAATTCCCGATAACAATAAATGTAACATTGATTTTGACATCCTCATGAACAATATTGAGTTTTGAAAGAGTATTATTGAATGATGTAACATGCAATATAGATGAATATTTACGTCCATAGAACTTTGTTATGTATTCTCTCCAATCTTCATAATCATTTGAATATCCCATGATGCTCAAGAAATCCAAAGGATCAAACAAATCTTCCAACAACCATTCCACTTCATTATCCTTAAGTTTAAAACCTTTAGATGACTCCACTACCACTTCATTATCCTTAAGTTTCAAACCTTTAGATGACTCCACTACAAACATGTTCTTGGCTGCTCATATTTTCATTAAATGTAGAAGCAAATAGATTTGAATGTGTATTTTTCTAGAAACCTTTTATACATACATGATTAAGTTCAAATTTTTGATAAAAATCATGGCTTACCAATATTTTTTTTTCAAGAATAGAGAATGAAGCAGACGCTTCCTCATGCTCTTGATATTCATGGATGGGCTCAATGGATGCCTCTTCATCATTGTTGCTTTCAAAATCTTCAATAGTGTCATTAGACTTGTCTTCATCTAAAATTGAAATCCCATATTTTTGTTAGAATATATAAGATGGTGTGCTCATTTTACCATTGACGATACCTTCGTCACCCAACCATAGGCTGAAGCCTCCCTCCGAGCACCTTAACCTTGACTGAGAATTCCTCCGGAAGCAAACCCTAGGCTAGATAGCCAAACAAAGGGTAGCGCACCTCTCTCTAGGGATAACACAACACAAAAGACTGATCAGATAGTCCCAAACCCTAGCCAAGAGATATTCAAGCCAATACTGAAAACTTGCTGCTGCTGCAGCTACACCAACAACTCTCCTCCAAACCTGCGCACAAGACTGCAATTGCAGTGCGCACCAAAACTGGGAACTGCAATTATGAGATGCTACAAATGAGAACTGGAGCCCTGTATTTATAGTAGTTTTGCCAGTTTTGCTGGGGCCGACTTCTCCTTCTAGATAAGTGTCTGTTCAGTATATTATTATTATTTCTGGTCGACTTCTTCTCTTGGAGGCTAATAACCTAATATAAATTATCTTCTTGAGCCGACAAGGCTTCTAGTGTTATTAGATAACTCATTAGGGTTTCTCTTGCTTCCCAGAGTCTTCTATTATCGTCAGGTTCACACGTGGAGGTAAATACCTCCTGCAGCTACCATAATATTAACACTCCCTCCTAGCTAGAGAGGTATTTATAGGTAATGGACTTGAGCACAAAACATACCATTTACCCAGTAGCATTAATATAGTCATCTAGACTATTTCATGACTAGATCATGAGCATCACCATCACCATCAGCTGCATCATCTCTCGAAACCATACTTCATCTAAGTAATTAGATATGATGCTAGATAAGTCACTCTCACCATAGAGTGATACAAGAGGAGTAAAAGCTCTGAACTATTTTCCGTCTGGAAAAATCTCTGTTCATCATTCATCTGAATGATCATTATCTCCAATAAAATGCTGATAGTCTTCATGGAAATTAGAACAAGGATAGAACACAACTGTGTCTATTCATAGTAGTACATAACTACAATACAGTGGTTCACTACCACATCAAGTAACACACAAGTACTTGATCAACAACGAACGGTGAAACATATTCACCACAGTAGTCCTTATCTACTGTCATATAGTCTTCATAACAAACATCTGATAGCATCCTACACAGAAACAATGTTATGATATAATCTGATTTATCTAGGCCAATCTTTCACTCACATCTGTGAGCTCTGAAAGAATATCTGCCTTACGAACAATAGAGCATATCTACCACAGTAGTATATCTACTGTCATATATTCTTCATAACAAACATCTGATAACAACCTGGATAGAAACAATGTTATGATAGAAACCGAATCATCTGGGCCAATCTTTCACTCACGTCTGTGAGATCTGAAAGAATGTCTGCCCTCAGTATAGAAAATCAATAATGGGCTATCTGCCCCATTCTTCTCAAACAAGGAAGAGGGATTATTTCTGATTTCTGAGCCTGGACCATTTCTCACCCTAGGCCATTCTTCCTACACTAATTAAAGTGCACCCTGGACAAAATGTATAAACCCTAAGAAATGTTTGGACCATTCCTTACCCTGGGCCATTCCTCCGACACTAGACAAAGTGTAACCTGGAGAGAATGAGTCTGCCCTAAGGAATGATTGTCCCTGATTGCTGAGCCTGGACTATTCCCCACCCTGGGCCATTCCTCTGACACTAAACAAAATGTAACCTGGAGAGAATGAGTCTGCCCTCGAGGAATAACTGTTCGGACCATTCCCCACCCTGGGCCATTCCTTCGACACTAAACAAAGTGTAACTTGGAGAGAATGTATAACCCTCGAGGAATTTTTGTCCTGCATCAACCTCCAAAATGGACCATTCTTCAAAACTGCTCACAATTGTGAACTTTGAAAGAATGACTGCCCGACGAGGCAGACCATTCTACTTGACCACTACTCAAAGTGACTGCCAAGAAGAATGACTGTCCTAGACCACTCCCCATGTTAACCACAATGGGAAGTCGTTGTCTATGATACATCAGCAATCAGTCTGCCTCCCATGTTAACTACAATGGGAAGTCACTGTCCGTCAGAAATCTCAATCCACTTTCCGAACATGTGGTACTTCTTCTGTCATCATGATATCTGATCTTCTGGTAGTCATCTTGATGTTATAGGACATCTTCACCATGCTTCTGCTGTCCACTGGAGGTTCTTCACCAAGTTGTCTTCTTCTTATCTGCATACAGGAGTCTCTTTTTGGTATGTCTCAAAGTCTTGAGATTGCTCTTCATACGTTCTTTATTCAATTTCTCTGGAGAACATTCTCTACATTTATCTGATGTAGAACTCCAACTCATGGATGTTGCGGATGATAAGATGACTCATGTAGTGATATGTCTAGTGTACTGGAACAAGTAATCATCATAGTCTTTTCCCTCCATCTAAGAGAACCTCTGGTTTTGGATCTCGCAATGCTTTCATTCATAAGTCTTCCATGCACTGTTCTTCATCACGACTTTTAGTTCTTCTGCTTGATTGCTTTCATATCAGGCTTGGTAATCTTGTGATTATTGATGTAATGACTGGTTGTTCTGGCTTTTCTTCCTTTCTTGGAATCTTCCTGTTCTTCTTCATGTTTTTCATTATCTTTTGGATTCATGGAGATTCCACTTCTTCTTTTCATCATAGGATCACGGATCTGGATGGACAACTAGGAATACTTTAAGGCTTTTCTTCGAAGAGGTCTTCTTCTGTGGTTGAGTTGAACACGTACTGTCTTTTATGTCTGCTACCATGGATATATACATTTCATCATCTTCAATGGCTCATAGGATTAGCTCCCTCCTAATCCTTGCTTCATGTAAGAGTGCATATAATCGGCTCCCTCCGTCTGATAGAGTCCATACTTCCATTTGCATCCTTATTGTCTTCTGCAATATATAATTGGTTCTCTCTGTCTAACAGAGTCCACGCTTCCGTCTTATTTGTCGTCATAAGTCTTTCTCCAATTTCTCTTGATGTCTGATTTCTAAGTCTCTTCAAGATTGATTCTGATTTCGGCTTATCTTGTAATAGCTTTCACATGATATATTTCATTCTTTCATGTGTATTATCTAATGATATTCATTCTTATCTTGTTGTTCTTCCATAGGTATAGTTCTTCTTGGAACACATTATCTTCCAAGAGATAGATATACAAGATATGTACAAAGATGATGCAAGCAAGATATGTACAAGAAATAAGAAGAGTGTTGTTACCTTTTAGTAGAAGAAGTCTCTTTCATCCTGCTTAGTCTTCTTTGTAGGTTCCTTTTTTTCGGCAATCGATGCTTCATGTTTCTCCTTCCTTTTCTTGAGCTCGGGACACTGATTCTTGTAGTGACCGTACTTCTGACAATTGAAGCATTGTATTTCTGAAATGTCTTTCTCTTGATTTGGCTTCCTCCCTGAACCAAACTTCCTTTTGTTCCTGAAGTTCTTGAATCTTGTTGTGAAGGCTTGATCATCATACTTATTTTGGGGTTTCTCTTTTGCATTGATCCTTGATTCTTCTTGAGCACAACAAGTCCAAAGTTCTTCAAATGTCGGGTACTCCTTCCTTGTGTTCATGCTTGCAGCAAATGCATCCCATGTCTTGGGAAGACCATTGAGTACTAT